>CM060174.1:42694836-42881206 GCA_030549775.1 Tamarix chinensis
GAAGGTCAGAGACTTAGGATTCCTGAGGTAGGACCCAACCCTAAGGACATAGACCCTCAGGACATCAGTAAGGGGGACCAGTCAAGAACCAGAAGTGACTAAGGGGTTTCTCCTACCGATGTTATGGCTGGACGAGATTATGGAGGTAGACTAGTGTGCTATAGGATATGTGGTAGGCCAAGCCACCGACCTTTTGGGTTCCTATACCAGCGAAGCTTTTATCAACCCCAAGGATATTAGTTCTAGTAGAGGAGACCTTTGATGCCATAGTAGTAGGCCTACCAATACCATACCTACTAGCCACCACATTAGTAAATTCAATAGAGGGTAGCTGCCCTAACTGGTACACAGAATTGAGAAGTTAATGGGAGGTTATAAGGGTCCAACCCTTTTCCTTAGAGAGGTTGCTAGGCTTACAGTACTAGAGGATACCTACTGGTTTATTAGAGAGGTTAGTTAGGGGGATGCCTAAATGTCATTAGGCAGGTAGAGGCTGATAAATAGTTAGATGTGGTTACAAGTATGTTTACCATCCTTTCTCTACTAGTGAATTTATTGCTCAATTCAGGTGCCTCAATGTCGTTAGTGTCTACAACATTTGTTGCTAGGGTTGGCCTATCACCATCTACTAATGTGGCTATATATATGATGTTACCCTTAGAAGATAAGATGGAATATACTAGGCTCTACTCGAAGGTTGCATTAGTGGTAGGTAGGATAGACTTCTTAGTGGAGTTGGTCAAAATAAATCTATGGGAGCTGGCCTTAGTGATAGGTAGGATAAACTTCCTAGTGGACTTGGTCAAAATAGATTTGTGGAACTTTGATGTCATATTAGGAATGGACATGTTGGAGAGATACCATATAGTGATAGACTGTGCATAGGAACGAGTAGTTTTGCAAGGCTCGAGTGGTACTAGAGTTTTGCATACAAGCCTAAGCCCACCAACAAGGTGGTGTCTATAATCACATTACACATATTGATGTGGAAGGGATACCCGATGTTGAATAAGGATATTGCAGCCCTAAATGCTACTCTTATGGTTACAAATTTTTCCCGATGTGCTTTTGGAAGAGATCCTAGGTGTGCCACTAGTGCGCAAGATCGACTTTTACCATCAACCTTGTGCCAGGGGTTGAACTTGTGTCAAAAGCCCCTTATAGGTTAGCACTAGTGGAAATGAGGGAGCTAAAGATCCAGCTAGAGAAGTTGCTCACCCATGGATATATCTGCTCGAGTGTATCTCTATGGGAAGCATCAATCCTATTTGTGAAAAAGACGGATGGGAGTATCCATCTCTACATTGACCATAGAGGGATAAATTAGCTGATAATCAAGAACTGATATCCACTTTCATGAATTGATTGCCTTTTTAATTAATTATGGGGTGAATTAATCTTCTTTAAGGTCAACTTGAAATCTAAATACCACTAATTATGCATTATAGATGCTATCAATACACCTACTGTAATACCCAAAAAATCTAAAACCTAGAATTTAATAAATAACCCTTATTTGGGATAATTTAACTTTTATATCTATCTACTTCAATTATTTTGTGGATTTTTTTAGTATATAAAAATGGATATATATATTTAATAAATTAAAATAAACGTTTTGTTATTTTATCATATTCATTTTATTTAAGTAAATTTCCAAACCAATATTTTACTAAAATTATCCTTTTTTAAAACAAATATATTAAATTATAATAAATTAATTTATCTATCAAAAATATTAAATGCAATTATTCTAAAAATTATATTAACTTTATTTTCTCCCCATTTTCTTTTTCCTTTTTCCTTTGTCTTTCTCATTTTTCTTCTGTTTCTTCTTTTCCTCCCTTTTTCCTTTCTCTTCCCCTTTAGGCCACCCAACCTACTTTCCTTCTTTTCCCTTGCACTTGGCCACTGGCCCATCTCCTCTCCCCTTTCCCACATCAATGCCCTAGCTCATCACCCCCTCCTTCTTCTTTTCCTTCCCCCCTAGTTGGGCCAACCCAACTTCTTTTTTTCCCCTCTCCCTGTCACATGGGTTGGCCTACTTCCCCTTCTTTCTTCCCTACCTGGCTGGCCTACCTTTTCTTTTCTCTTCTTCCTCATTTCTCTTTTGATGCTGCACGCCATGGCAGCCTACACACTGCCTACAACTACCACCTCTACAGCTACCATAGCAACTAGGATGCTCTGCTCTCACTCCCCCACTCTCCTCCATCCTTTTCCTTCCACTTTTAGCCACACTTAAGCCTACAACCCTCCCCCACATGCCTTCCATTTTCCTTCCCCTTCTCCCTAATACCTGCTACCCTACCACATGTAACCACAGCCACCCCATCGGCGCCCTACCTCCTCTCCCCTCCCTCTTCTTTTTCTTCTCTTCTCCTACTCATTTTTCACCCACCTCAAGCTCCCTCACCTCCTTAAAAAGCTCTCTCCCTTATATTTCTCTCCTTATCACCTCCTCCCCTATTTTTGTTCTACCACACTCAACCACTACCTCTACCGCCTAGCCAACCATCACAACTACCTCCCTGACACCCCCCATTAACCTCCTTGCACCACCCCATCACTCCCACTCACCCTGGTAGCCTCCTTCCCTCCCTCTCTTTTGTTTCATCTCCTTATTGGCCTCCACCCTACACCACCATCATGCGCCTCCATTCCGCCTCTTCCGCTACCTCCACAACCACCAATCTACTCCCTAACACCTCCTCTACAACCCCACATCCTACCTTCAGCAAAACATCCCCTAGAGGCCCCTCCTTTATCTTCTTCTTTTCCCTTCCCTCTTCTTCTCTACCTATCCTCCACCCTATTTCCTAACCCTGTAACCACTGCCTCTACCACCTTGAGCCACCGATCATCCACCCCTAACCACCACCTACGCCTCTACTCCATCCCTACACCCAGCCACCCCAATAACTCCCCTCCATTAGCTCTCTACTTGACCCCCAAAACCCTAACCCGAGCCATCTTATTCCTTCTCCACACTTATCCTCTTTGACCACCTTCTTCCTTTCCCTCTGTATGCAGCTCATGCTACTTATGCAACGTGAGTCTACTACCCCCTTTGATAATTTTGGCTAGCAATCTTGAGGTATAACAATGGTTAATACTAGTATATACTAAATTAAGTTTTGATCAAGGTTTATTTTTTTTTATTTTCCTACTTCTAATATGATACATATTGATATTATTTTTAGGTATTGCTTTTGCTAATCAAAGATCAAACCTTTAACTAGGGTACTAGTAAGGTTTAATTTTTGATGGACATAAGGTAACTATTATACCCTACTAAAATATGTGGATATATGTATGCTAGCACATTAGAATTTTTAATATGTTTATATGCATAATATTTGTTGTTGATTATAATGCATTTAGTGGCATATGTTGATCAATAAAAAGAAAAGTATGTTAATTTATATGCCATGTGTAGAAATAATACTTAAGGAATGAGCTTTGTTTTTAATAATAATGTTAAGAGTATATGTATGCTAGGATATGCTAATATGGCTATTTGGTGCATAAGTAATGTTAATATAAGCCTTAGGGGCATTTTGGTAATATTTCTAATGTAAGGATGTGGCCTAAATAAATGTAGGTGCTAATGTTTATTAATGATAAATAATAATAGCTTGTGGTGTTGGATGATGTGTGTGGAGCATGTATGTCAATATTTTATGTAGTGATGCTATTTTAGTAAAAGTGGTATAATAAGGGCAAAATGGTATTTTACAAGAGTAAAGGGGGTAAAATGGTAAATGGACAAGTAAGGATGGTATTTTAGTAATTTTACATGAAAAAGGGGATAACTTGGTAATTTTTGTGAGTAAGAAAGTATTTTGGTAAATTAATAAAAATGAAGGGTATTTTGATAATTTTGTAAAGTAAAAGCCTAAAATGGTGGTTAAATAAAGGAGAAGGATATTTTAGTAAATTCGCATAAAGGAATGGTACTTTGGTAATTTTGTAAAGGTAAATGGTAAAATGGTGATTTAATAAAGGAGAATGATATTTTAGTAATTTGGTATAAAGGATAGTGCTTTAGTAATTTAGCATAAAGGAAAGTCATTTTAGTAGTTTTATAAAGTAAAGGGGTAAAATGGTGATTTAATAAAAGGAGAAGGGTATTTTGGTAATTTGTCTTAAAGAAAGGGTATTTTGATAAATTGGCATAAAGGAAGGGTGATTTGGTAATTACATATGGGGTAAAATGGTAATTATAATAATGAAGAAGGGCAATTAAGTAATTTAACCCACAAAAGGGTAATTTGGTAATGTTAATAAATAAGAAGGGCAATTTTGTTATTTAACCAACCAAAGGGATAATTTTGTAATTTTAATAAATAAGAAGGAAAATTTGGTAATTTAAATATGGATAAAGGGTAACACAGTAATTTAACCAACTAAAAGGGTAAATTGGTAACTTAACAAGTATGAGGGGTAAAGTTGGTGACTTAATGAGTATGGAGGATAATTTGGTAGTCTAATTAATACAAGCGGTGATTTGGTAATTATGCAAACATGAAGGGTAATATGGTAGTTTGATAAATAAAAAGGGATGACTTGATAATTTTACAAACAAGGGGCATTTTAGTAATTTTGTAAGGATGGTAGGGTAAATCGATAACTTGCATATGGCTTGTCAATGGATTAAATATGTCTCCATAATCTAACCTAAGTGACATTGAATAATAATATAAGGATGTGATATAGTGTTTATCTCATATTCATGAAAGGGGTGTCTTAATCATTAATTGTGCATCGTTTTGTGTGTTGGATGTGATATAAGGGAATGCTAGGGTTAAGTGTTCCATGATCCTTTAATGTGAACTAACCAAACTCTAAGACCATATTATGATTATGATATGATATCCTTTGTAGCATATGAATAAATAGAAACGAATCTTGAATTGGAATTGGATGATATATAGGTGGCCTTAGTGGGTTCTTTAGGTTAACATGGATAACTATATGAATAAGGAACACTTTATAATGACGGAAAAAAATAAGAATGAATAACTATGTGGTTATTGTGTTTCTCATGGTGACGTTAATTAAGATATTAATAATCAAAGTGGAAGACCTCGAGATCGGGAATGGTGGTTCTTTAGGGGCCACTATCCTAAAGACATGGTTTAGCTCATGATTATTTTGGTATTTGCTGGTATGCCTAAGTATCCTAGCTAGGCCCTACATCATGTTCTATCTAGCCCTACGACCTATTTAGGGATTATGCATACTTATGGATTAGGTGTCCTTTTCGGTAGGGTATTGTGTGTCCTTGTGCACCATTACAACCTGGGTACCTTTGCATCCTAGGATTGATGGTTGAAGGGTAATGTGCTACTCGCATATGCCAGTTTGGCCGATGTACCTTTGTATCTCCAAGTTCTTAATCTGCCCCTCAAGTTAAATAAATGGAACTATTGTGCTAATTAAAAGGGAAAACACTAATCATGTAAAGTGAAAGATTATTGAGCCTGGCCCAAATGTATTATATCATGTGTATCGGTCCACTCATTATAATAGTGGCCTAAGAGTGCTTTACCCTGGAAGATGTATATGTGTACCAGTCCACTAGTTATAGTAGTGGCCTAGGAGTGCTTTCTCTTGGAAAATGTATATGTGTATTCTGATCCACCGGCTATAAGAGTGGGGGATCCCGAGCTCAATAAACCAAATATTGGATGTGAATATACCATAGAAAAATACTAATCACTTATAGCAGAACAACATGTGAGTTAGGGCCAGACCGATCCACTAGCAATAATAGTGGTCATGAGCCTTCTGCCTTAGAGATCGGTCCACTGATGAATAATAGTGGTCAAGTGCGTTCTGCCCTGAAGAATATTCTGATCTATCGGCTTTAATAGTGTGGTTCCCGCACTCGCATAAATATAATTCAAAAGATGATAATTGAATAATTAATGGCTTAAGACCAAAAGAGTTACTTTCATCCTCATGATCTATTGTTATAATATATATTCATTCTTGATACATGTCTCTCTCTTGGTATGTTATGGTATTGCTAAGTTAATGGGCCTTTAGGTAAGCATTTCTTCTTATATGAGTTATTGCACTACATATTATCTCTCAAGTTGCATATGGTTATTTTTGTGCCCGCGTATGTTATCGTTGTATATTGTTATGGGTTATGTGTTGCATGCAGGCCTTGCCTTTTAGTTTGGTATAAAGGGTTACTCAGTAACATAGTACTGAAGAGTTCCATTTGTGGGCTCCTACCTATTCAATGGGTAGTGTCTCTTGCAGGACTATTGTAGGTAGTATTTGAACTTATATTGGTTTAGAGCATAAGGATTGTCTGGGAATGTTTTTAGGGGTTCTTTTTTACCTTTTTATTTCCTTGTTAAAATGGTTTCTATTCTTATAACCACTAATAGTGGGTTTTATTCTTGTAAAGTGTTTAATATGATTCTTTGATATAAATAAAGTCTGATTTTGAGGAAACTTTATTTTGATCTTTTAGTTTTAGCACTTGGTACTAGAATGGTAGGAGGAAATGGGTTTGGTAGTAAGTGTGGCGGTAACATCCCTGAAATTTACAATTTTTATTTTTTTGCTTCTGCTAATTTTTGAATAAAATGAAAATTTTCATTAGTGAATTTTAGGGGTGCTACACCTACTATCTTCATAGACTCTGACAAGAATCTTAGAGTTGTTCCTCAACCAGTTTCTAGTGTTATTCATCGATGATATTTTGTTATATTCTTGAGGAAAGGAGGATCATGAACAAAACCTTTCCACTATTCTCTCTCTCTTTTGGGAGCACTACCTATACACTAACTTATCCAAGTGTGGTTTTTGGCTTTCGAAGATGGCTTTTCTGGAACACAGTATAACACCCCTAAAATTAACTAATGAAAATTTTTATTTTATTTAAAATTTAGCAAAAAAAAAGTAAAAAATCATGAATTTCGAGGATATTATCACCACACTTAGTACCGGGTTGGTTTTCTCTTACCGTTCTAGTACCTAATGCTAAGGATAAAAATAAATGGAATATAGTTTATAAAAATTAAATTTAAAATAAAGTAGCACATAGAATTCGTTACAAAAGATGTAAGCTCATACTTAGTAGTTATAAGAGTAAAATTAGTTACCAAGGAATTAAAAGGTAGAAGAGAAACCCTAAAAGTTTTCTCGAATAATCCTTACGCTCGTACTTATTGCCCTCTTGAATAGCACCTGTAATGGGCCTACAAGGGACACTGGCCATTAAATAAGTAGGGGTCCACGAATAGAACCCTTCAATACTATGGCACCGAGTAACTCTTTTAAGCCAAACTGAAAAGTAATCTCGTATATAACACATCATGCATAAATAGTATAAAATGAAAACATAGATACTAATACACCATTCAAAACCACATATATGATAAGAAATACATAATACAACATTCACATAATAAACAAGTCCATCACATACCCAAGCAGGGACAAGCATTGAAGCCAAACTCATGTTATATCAATAAATCATACCGTGAAATCAATACTTTTGGGCCTTAAGCCATTAATTAATCATTATTCGATTATCATCTCTCAAACTATATCTATGTGAGTATGGGAATCTCACTATTATAACCCGTGGACAAAAATCATATAGAGCAACACGCACCTGACCACTATTATTCATCGATGGATGGGTCTTTAGGGCTCCCTGTACCTAGCCACTATTATTCGCCGGTGAACCAGTCTAGCCTCAACATGGTGTTCCGCTATAAGTGATTAACGTCTTCCTATACTTTATTAATATCAAACATTTGGTTTATTGAGATTGGGATCCCTTACTATTATAGCCGATGGACTGAGAACATATAGCATAGAATGCACCTAACCATTATTATTCGCCAGTGGACCATTCTCTAGGGCATCTTGCACCTGGCCACTTTTATTCACCGGTGGATTGGTCTCGGCCTAGCTCAATACTCTTTCACTTTACGTAATTATTACTTTATACATGTCTTATTCAATAGGTCCATTTATTCCATTTGAGGGAAGGGGAACGATCACAAATTCAGAGACACAAAGATATGTTGGCCATAGAATCATGTATTCCATATCAATGATCAGGGCATACACAAAACCCTAACACGTACTTTAAACATATCTAACACACATTTCAATGCACACTTACTAAATTGGCACCCCTTACATAATTATAATATAACACCATATCAACCCCTTTAATTATCCATTGAACCCCAAGTTATGCCCTGTTCTTGTGATACTCCCTACTTATCAAATACCCTTATCTTGTTATTCAATGTTGTTTATGTCTTATTATAAAACTCATTTAATCTATTGGCGGGTTAAACACAAGTTACTGATTTACCCTTATCATCTTTACCAAATTACTAAAATACTCCTTTCTTGTAAAGTTACCAAGCCATCCCTTTTTATTTACCAAATTACCATATTACCCTCTATGTTGTACAATTATCAAATTTCCCCTTACGTGTGTTAAATTATCTTCAATACTTATTAAATCACCAACTTTACCTCTCATACTTGTTAAGTTACCAATTTACCCTTCTAGTAGGTTAAATTACCATATTACCCTTTATAATTATCGAAATTACCAAATTGCCCCTTAGCTTTATTAAGTTACTAAATCACCCTTTATATTTGTTGCATTTGCCAGATTGCTCATTTTGTTAGTTAGATTGCCAAATTTCCCTTCATACTTATTAAATTTACCAAGTTGCCCTTTCAGTTGATCATATTGCCAAATTGCCCTTCTTATTTTTTAACATTAGCAAATTGCCCCCTTAGTTGGTTAAATTATAAAATTGTCTCTCTTCCTTATTAAAATTACCAAATTGCCCCTTTTAATTGGGTAAATTACCAAATTGCTCTTCTTCATTCTTATAATTACTATTTTGCCCCTCTTTTTTCAAATTACCAAAATATCCTTCCCTTTATACCAAATTACCATTTTACCCCTTTACATTACCAAAATACCATTCTTTTACACTGAATTACCATTTTACCCTTTTACATTACATAATTATCATTTTACTTACAAGATTACCAAAATACCCTTCCTTCATACCAAATTACCATTTTACCCTTCTACTTTATTAAATTACCATTTTACTCCTTTACTTTACAAAATTACCATATAACAACAACAACATCATCATCATCATTAAGAAGAAGAAGACTATAGTAGTACCAAGCCAGCAACTAGAGGAGGGGGAGCAAGAATGGTAGTATATTAACAAATAAAAATTATATTTAATTCACCAAAATATTTTCTTACACCTAAAAATTACCAAGTTATCCCCTTTCCATGTAAAATTACTAACGCCCTTCTTACTTGTCCATTTACCATTTTACCCCCTTTACTCTTGTAATTTACTATTTTGTCGTTATTATACCATTTTTACTAAAATACCCTCACTATAAAAAATTATTGATATGCATACCCCAAACACTTCACCAACACCACCAACTATTATTAATTATCATTAATACATATTAGCACCTACCACATACATATATATGCCACATCTTATGCACATGAAAAAATTACCAAAACACCCCTAGGGTTCATATTAACATTACTTATGCACCAATGGCCATATTAGCATATCCTATCATACATATACTCTTAACATTATTATTAACAACAAAAGCTCCTTCCTTAAGCATTATTTCGACATATGACACATAAATTAACATACTTTCCTTTTTATCAATCAACAAATGCCACTAAATACATTATACTTAACAACATATAGCATGCATATAAACATATTAAAAACCCTAATGTGCTAGCATACGTATATCCATATGTTTTAGTAGGATATAACAGTTACCTTATTTTCCACAATAAACAAACCTTACCGATACCCTAGTTAAGGGCTTAAGCTTTGATTAGAAAAAAATCAATACCTAAAAAAAATAATACCAATACTTATCATATTAGAAGTAGAAAAACCAAAAGAATAAACCTTTATCAAAACTTAATTAAATACATACTATTATTAACCATTATTATACCTCGACAATTAACCTAAACAAGGTCCAAATCATTGTAGATCTCATGATGCGTGAGCAGCGTGAGTTACATGCAAAATAGAAGGGGGAGAAGGGATCGAAGAGGGATAGAAGAAGGGAAAAGGGGTTTTGGTTTGATTAGGGTTTTGAGGGTTAGGAGGAGAGCTTGTGGAGGCTAGGGGCAAAGATGGAGTGGGTGTGTAGGTGGTGGTCAAGGGTGGATGACCGGCAACTAAGGACGGTGGAGGCGTTAAATATAAGGATGTGAAAATGGATACAAGGGTGGTGGAGGTAAAGGAAGAAGGGAAAAGAAGAAGCAAAAGTAGGGGTTGTAAGGCTAGGTTTTGGCTAAGGGAGGCAAGGGGTGGTAAGGGAGGTTTCAAGGAGTGTATAGATGGACTTGGTGGTGGCGAAAGAGGTAGAATGACGGCAAATGGTGGTGGTGCTATATGAAGGCTAAGAAGGGGAAAGAAAAAGAAGAAGAAGAAGGGTGGCTACACAGGGTGTGTGGGGGTGGCTTGGTGGTGCAAGGAGGTAGTAGGGGTGGTAAGAGGTGGTGTAGGTGGTTGTTTGGGTGGTGGCAACAACAATTAAGGGTGGTGGAGCAAAAATAGGGGAAGGGGAGAAGAGGGGAAGAAGGGGAGAGGAAGGCTTGGCCGGGAGGAGGGAGGCTCAAATAATGGGCAAAGAAGGGAGGTTAAGGAGAGGAAAAGGAAGAGTGGGAGAGGGAAGTTATGGCCTGTTAGGTAGAGGTGCAAAAGGGCGGCACATAGGGTGGCAGAAAGAGGAAGAAGAAGAAGGAAGAACATGGCATGCAGGGAGGGGTTGTAAGGGCGTGTTTGGTCTGAAAAAGGGAAGAAAAGGACAGGGGAGAGATGGACAATGAGAGTAGGGTTGTAGAGGGAGGCAGGTAGTAGTTGTGGGTGGCATGCAGGCTGCCATAGCACCTGAGGTCGACGGTCGGGGAAGGAGGGAAGAAGAAAAAGAAAGGGAAGAACTCAGGGCGGCCAAGTGAGGGAGAAAGAAGGGGGAGCGAGCCGGCCAGCGTGCAAGGGAGAGGGGGAGAAGAAAGAAAAGAAGTTGGGTTGGCCCGACCAAGGGGGAAAGGAAGAGAAAAAAAAGAACGGGGAAGATGGGCTGGCGATGGCATGGGGAGATAGAAGGAAAGGGAGTGGATCAGGCCTAGTGCGAAGGGGAAGAAAATGAAGTAGCCTGGGTGGCCCAAAGGAGAAAAAGAAGAAAAGGAAAAAAGAAGGAAAAGAAGAAAAGGAGAAAAGGAGAAAGAAAAAAAGAAAACGAAAAAGGAAAATGGAAAATGGGGAGGAATAAAATAAAATAATTTTTAGAATAATGAAATTTAATATTTTTGATAGATAACTTTTCTTAATAATTTAATTTATAATAATTTAATATATTTGTTTAAAAAGGTTAATTTTACTAAAATATTGGTTTGGAAAGTTATTTAAATAAAATGAGTATGATAAAATAAAAAAAATATTTATTTTAATTTATTAAATATTCATATCCATTTTTATATACTCAAAAATCCACAAAATACTTAAATTAAATAAATTTAAAAGTTAATTTATCCCAAATAAAGGTTATTTATTAAATTCTAGGTTTTAAAATTTTGGCATATTACATATAGTATCAATTAGGGGAGTTGTAGTGGACCCTACAAAGATGGTGGCGGTCACAAAATGGAAGACCCCCATGAATGTATCAGGGGTTTGTAGCTTCCTATGTTTAGCTGGGTATTGCCCACACTTTATTTAGAATTTTTTGAGGATTTCATGTCCTTGGAAAAAACTATTGAAGAAAACTACCAAGTTTCACTAGGATGAGACTTGTGAAGGGGCATTCTAGGAACTGAAGAAATGCCCGACTACAACACCTATTCTAACTCTACCAGTTGGAACTGAGGGATTTGAGGTCTATGGTGATGCGTCAAAGCATGGGATAGGTGTGTATTAATGTAGAATGGTAAGGTGGTTGTTTATGCCTCCCTCCAACTGAAGTGCATGAACAGCTAAAGGTGGCTACAATAGTTTTTGCACTAAAGATTGGGAGGAACTACCTATATGAGACAAGGCGCAAATTCATCACTGACCATAAGAGTCTTAAATATATATATATATATATATATTCACTCAAAAGGAGTTGAATATGAAGTAGAGGAGGTGGATAGAGCTTGTAAAGGATTATGACATCGTGATGACCTACCACAAGGGTAAAGCGAACATGGTTCTAGATGCCATAAGCTAAAAGACCTAGCACTTTGTGAATTCCTGTGTGGTAGCTAATTAGTTGCTAAAGGAATTTGGTGAGATGGGAGTAGAGTTGATCTCGCAGGGTGATCTTGAGGTTCGCATGATCACCTTGACGATTACCCCAATGGTGTTTGATGAGATCAATGTCAGACAACCTAAAGATGTTAAACTTGAAAAGATACGGAAAAAGATATAGAAAGGTTGAGCCAAAGGATTTGAGATACACGAGGATAGTAGCATTTGCTACAAGGGTCATTGGTGTATACCATCGGATTGCTTAGACCTGAAGTGTCGAATTTTGGAAGAAGGACATTACATCCCCTACTCTATCCACCGAGGAGGACACAAATTATACAAAGACCATACGAGGATTTATCAGTGGCCTCACATGAAGTGGAAGATAGCTGAGTTCTTGTCCTGATGCCTAACCTATCAGAAGGTCAAGTTTGAGCACCATAGAATCGTAGGGTTAGTCCAGCCTCTAGAAGTGCCATGATGGAAATGAGACTCAATTTCTATGGATTTTGTAAGTGGGTTGCCTAGGACTCATAGCAAGTGTGACACCATTTGCACTAATGTGGACATACTGACTAAGTTAGTGGTATTTATACCAATGAAGTCGACTTGGAGTATGGACTAGTTGGCTAATGCTTACATGAAGCTCGTGGTGAGTAGGCATGGGTATACCAGAAGACATTATCTCTTACAAGGACTTAAGGTTTCTCTTCCACTTTTGGTGGAAACTACAAGAGGTTTTAGGAATAAAGTTGAAAATGAGTACTGCCTTTCATCCAGCCACGAATAGGTAGACTAAGAGGACCATTCAAACACTCAAGAGTATGTTACAAGCTTGTGCTATGGATTTTCAAGGCTGTTGGGAGGATCAGCTGCATTTGAAGGTGTTTTCATACAACAAAATCTATTATACCAACATAGGGATGGCAACTATTGAGGCATTATATGGAAAAAAATTCCAGATAACCTTGTGTTCAAGTAATATTAGTGAGATTATGGTTGTAATCCCCCAAAATTTTAAAAGCTTATAATTTAATAAATCACTTTTGTTTGGGATAATTTAGCTCTTAAACTTATTTAATTTAATTATTTTGAGGATTTTTCCTTTTAAGTTTATTTAATTTAATTATTTTGTGGATTTTTTAGTATATAAAATTAGATGTGAACATTTAATAAATTAAAATAAATAATTTGTTATTTTATCATACTCATTTTATTTAAATAAGGTTTCAAACCAATATTTTCTAAAAGTTACCTTTTAAACTAATATAATAAAATATGTTCAGTTAAATTATTAAAAATTTTTTATCTACCAAAAATACTACAAACTATTTCCCATAAGTTATTTTATTTATTTTTCTCCCTATTATCCCTTTTCCTTATTTTCCCTTTTCTTTTTTTTCTTTCCCTCCTTCTCCTTTCTTCCTTCTTTCCCTCATTTCCCCTAACTGGGCCAATCCGCCAGCCCAGATCACTTTCTCCTCCCCATCCCGCGTATGCCAGGCCTGCCCCAGCCTCCTCCTTCACCCAAATTGCCCGGCCGAACACCTCCCTCTATTTTTCTTTTCTCCCCCGGACCGCCCTGTCCTCCCTCTTTCCCTTTACCTTCTTCCCTGCACCCCACTATAACTCGCAGCCCCCCCTTTTGAACTGACCAACCACCTTCTCCCTCTCTCCCTGGTCGTTCATCTATCCCTCCTCAACCGACCGACCTCCCTCTCACCTCACGCGTGCCTACTTCCGCCCCCTTTCTTCTCCCTGACCGAATGTAGACCTGTCATGGCAGACCTGCATCGGCCTGCCACCGCCGGCCGGTGTGCCTTCAACGCCTGCCCCTACCTTCCTCTATCCCCTCTCTTGGTTCTCTCCCATTTTCGGCCTATAAATACCACCAAGGAATCCAGCGTTGGACCCTTTTAGAATCGCAACCCAGAAAACCCACCTTGCGTCACCCCTAGTTTAGACAATTGCCCCGTTGCTGCCACCCATCGTCGCTGCTCGATCCACCCACGGAACCCTTCCCTGAATCACCCTCTACCAACCTAAGCCTCCCTCCTCCCTCGGTTTACTCCGCATGAGCCACTCCGATCGTGCAAAGTCCCTTCCCTAATCATCCCTTCATCGAGCCTTGCCGCCCTTCGCACCACCGCCCTCCGCTAGTCCCGCCACTTCCAACACCCCCTCTGCCCTCCAATACGACCAGAGGAACTTCCTCTACCTCCCCATACCTTCATTTTTCCCTGCCACCCTCTCCTCTTCCTTCTCCTCCCTCCACCACCATTTCTCCACCTCTCTTCTCCCCCATCGCCGTTGTGCGCCGCTGCCTATGCCACCACCATCCCTAGGTGGTCCTCTAAACTCCCCAACCCCTAAACCCTTGTGATACAAATGTTAGTTATTTTTAGTATTATTATTATTATTATTATTATTATTATTACCTTTATCATTATTATTATTATTTAACCTAACTTCGAAATATTTATAACTATTATTATTATTAATGGCCAATAACTTTAGTGTTATTATTTTAACATCACTATTTTTATTATTACTAGTATTATTATTATCATCATCATCATCATCATCATTATTATTATTATTATTTTATTACCTTGTCACTATTATTAATATTTCATATATCACTAACCTTACTATCACTACTACTATTATCATTATTAGTAACATTAAAACTATTACTGTTAATAATATAAATATTATTATAATTACTTTAAATTATTGTAGCTATTAAGACCTATTTTTGATTAGTAGTAGCATGATTAGCTACCATAGGAATAATAACCCTAATTTTACTTATAAAGGTAATATTATTATTTTTAGCCCTAATATATAGTAAGTTGTGATAAGGGTAAGGTAGGAAGAATAGTAATTTTTGTTAGAGGGAAGTTAATCCATAGTTTTCCCTATTATAGGAGAATCAAGTCAAAACCCTGAGGAGGCGTAGTAACATGCTCCAAGACCGGTGTCGTATTAGGTAAGGATGTGGCTAAGAACAATTATGTGTGTGTTATGTGCCTTGTGTGCCATTTGTTATGTCATGATGTATACTATATGTTTTTAATGACTAATTACTTGTAGCGTAGCTTGGAGTTGAGGTATGCTTATATGAATTCCTTATGACATGTGTATAATGATTATTCTGTTGTGTTTATGATATTTTATGACGTGGCCCTCTAGGAAATGCATGCTAGGATGTTAATAATATGATGTGGGGGACATGAATGTGAAAGGATAAAAAAAGGGAGAAAATGTAAAGTGAGTTGACTAAGAGGGGGGACATAAGATTGACCTAATTATCTCATGATCCATGAGGGACAATTAAAAGGAGATTATGATTAAATAAATGAGGGATGTAAACTTTGGATAGGAAATTTCTAGGGTTTGCATGGTGTGGATGGAGTTTGCATGGGCATGATCTTTATATGAGAAAAGTTATTTTAAGGTGTAAGTAAGGTAAGAGGGAGTTGTGGTGTGATTGGAAACTTAGGATGAAAAATAGTATGTAGGTTGGTGTATAGGTATATAGGGGACTTGATTAGGGTTTGGGAGGAAACCCTAATATGGGGGAAAGTGTGGAAGTAAGAACAATTAAGGAAGAGTGAATTAATGGGTTAAGAGTGGAAATTTAATACATGAGGGATGAGTATGGGTGCCATGGGAAGTAAGTAATGTTAGGTGAAAAGTAGAGAGATTACTTGTGGGGGAAGAAATGTGCTAGGGTTTGGAGTGACTAGGTAGGGTTTTTTGATCACCTGCAAAATCATTGTGTAAAGGGATATGATTTGGGGTTGAATCTAAATGAGATGAGGTGTTGGACGATAAATGAATTAATGGTAGTAAAGTAAGAGGAAGTTGGGCCACATAGGTCCAATTAGGGTTTTAAGGGAAACCCTAGAGGGTGATAGTAGGTGGTGTTTGATGTCACGAGGTATTGGGCCTTAACCCACACCCTTGGGAGTTGGTTTTCATTATGTGTAAGTGTAAAGGGGAATAGATATCGGGGTATGATAAGGGGCGCAAGAGTCCCAAGATATGGGATGGGCCCTCTCGGGAGGATAGAAGTAGAGGGTTGGTTACATGCATGTCAATGGTCAATTACTTACCGAATAAGACACTAATAAAATAATAATAATTTAAACAGAAATATTGTTGAGCTGGGCCCAAACCGGTCCATCGGCGAATAATAGTGGCCAGGAGTCGGGGTGCCCTGCATTACAAGTCCACCGGCGAATAATAGTGGCCAGGCACGTTTTTCCCTGCATGACCGTTCCACCGGCTATAATAGTGGGGTTTTCTATGCTCAACAAACCAAACATAATGATGATAAGACATAGGAAAGATATGAAGTAATTACAGTGAAACATCATGTGATTCGGGGCCAGACCGGTCCACCGGCGAATAATAGTGGCCAAGAGCGTTTTGCCCTGCATAACCGGCCCACCGGCTATCATAGTGGCCAAGCGTGTTTTACCCTGTATGACCGGCCCATCGGCTATAATAGTGGGGTTCCCACACTCACATAAATTGATAACAACTATGATGTGAATCAACTATATTTACCAGAGATCTAAAGAATGAGTCTACCCGGACCATAGCCGGCCTTCATTATCTGTATTACTACATGCTACTTACGTGATTATGACATATATGCTATGTTGTATGTTTTATATGTTTGGCCTTATCTTCATAGTTCCCTTACTCGGTACATAGTGTATTGACCACCCGTTTCATAGGTGCTGCTCATTCCCACGAGCAGAGGACCCACCTAAGTTTGTGCAAGTAAGAGATGATATCTTCGAGGCCTATGACTCTTATGAGGCATCAAGTGGGGCTGAGAGTTGAGCCTAGACTTGGCTTGGGGACCGAGACGACATGTTCATATTCTCCTCTTCATTTAGTTTTACCCTATAAAGTTTCATTTTAGTTTTTTTCTATCGTACGATACTTTATGTTCCTTGAGAACTTTGTCTATGTACCCCTTTGGCTTGTAAACCTTTTTACGCATTCTCTGAATTTTGTATTGTGAATGATTTAAATTCCTTATGAATTCTTATTTTAAGTATTAGCTCTTATTTGATGATAATCCTTTTTAGCCTTAGCACTTGGTACTGGAACGATAGGATTGAACCGGTCCGGTACTAAGTGTGGTGGTAATATCCCCATAATTCATAGTTTTGTTATTTCTCTTCCGTTAATTCTTTCATTTAAAATGAAATTTTTTAGTAGTGAATTTTGGGGGTGTTATAATGGTGATGGGGCCTAAGTTTATTAGGGAGATGACCCAATATTTTTGTCTGATCTAGGAAAGGATGAAAGCCACTTAGAGTTTTCAAAAGAGTTAGAGACACCGTGGTAGTGACTTTGAACCTAGAGATAAGGTATTGTTTAGAGTCTCCCCTACTAAGGGAGTGTAGAGGTTTGATAGGAGGGGAAAAATAAGCCCAGGGTATATTGATCCCTTCAAGATCCTAGACAGAATTGGTAAGATTTATAACCGGTTGGTGCTCCCGCTAGAGTTAGCATGTGTCCATAATGTCTTGTACATCTCACAATTATGAAAGTGTATTATAGATCCTTCCCACATGATTTTCCCTAATGAGTTTGAGCTTAACAACTCTCTGGCTTGTAAGGAGAGGCCTATGGAGAACTTCGATACCAAGCTCCAACAGACCAAGACAAGTTTAGTTATGCTTATAAAGGTTCTCTAGAGCCACCATAGGATGGAAGAAGCCACTTGAGAATCAGAAAAAGACATGTATGAGTCGTACCTTAAATTATTCGCTTTAGGTAAGTCAAATTGTAGATAAACCACTTTCCTTTTAAGGCAGTAGTAGCTAGTAGCATGTGCTCTCACAGCTAGGGTTGACCACTAGAACCACTTTGCTCCCCATTCCATTATTCCCATTACTAGATCTTGGCCAATGACTTAGGGATGAAGTCTCCCTTTAAGTAGGCAGTCATATAATACCCCAAAAATTTTCAAGGATATATATAATAAATAATAAAATAATAAATAAAATAAATATATGTATATATAATAGTAATAATAAAATAAAAATAATATAAAATTTAAAAGTTACTATATAGCCCAATTCTGAGAAATTTTTATATTTTCTAGCCTTGAATAAATTATATGCAAATTATAAAAATTTATAATTATTTATATAACTACCAATAAATTACCCAAAAAAACAACCTAATAAAATCCACAACTTTCTATTTTTTTCCCCTTTCCTTTTTCTTTCTCCTTTTATTTTATTTTTTATTCTTTTTTCTCCTTTTCTCCTTTTTCCTTTTTATTATTCTTCCTTCTTCCTCTTTTTTCCTTTCTTACTTTCCACCTGGGTTGCGTCATAGCTGACCTAAGCCTTCCCCCCTCCTTTCCATTCTTCCTCTCCCCCTGGCTAGCCCATCTCTCTCCTCCCCTCTCCCTTCTCTTTCCCCTAGCAAATAGCCCAAGCCCTCCCTTTCTTTGCCTTCTTTCCCATTTTCTCCCTCCCTTCTTTCCTCTTTTCCCTTTTTCTCCCTTGTCTCCTACCTTGTGCCCATCCACCCCCTTCCATTTCTATCCCCTATAGCCTATAACTAGTGTGGCTGTAGCCTGCACGCACTTTAAACCTTCTTGTTGTCAATTGTAGCACTAATAAATAAGGGTATCGTTCTAAGCCGAGGATTGAGATGGCTCACCTCTATTTAACTAGCTTAAAAATAAAAGTAAAAATAAAAATCCTAAATAACAACAAAATAAATAAATAAATAAGAAAAATACTAATGGGGGTTATAAAAATAATAATAAAAGGAGTAAATAAAATAAAATAAACTAATAATAATAAAAATAATAGGAAACCCGCAAATATGATAAATATGCTAGGGAAATCAAAATCCCCCACTAGATTAGGTCAAAATATAATATTTATTTCTAAGTCATATTTTAATCATGAGACAGAGATCGACCAAGTTGTACACCAAAAGCAGGTCCATACACCTTATATTACTTCCCTTAACTAATTAATACGACAAAGTGTCAATATTAACCCTATTAAATACTAGCAATATAGTAGCAACAAGCGGCTCCTATATTTAACTAGAATTAATGCATTAAGTATAATTGGAAGGCTGTCAATCTAAGTACCCAAACTAGTGCACAAAGCATGCCTAACTGTATTTCCTTTCCTTGACCCACACGTATCTAAACGTTTTACTACTTCGGTTAGAATCACAAACTATTAGGTGAATTATTATATAACCTAGCTGCAATTTATACATATAAACTCTAGTATAGTTATATGGCCACCTAGCAGGTAAATAATCCCACATACAGTCACTTATGAGGAAACCAAAATAAAACATGCACCAAATAAATTATACTAGACAAAATTATATATATAAACGATAGCAATTAAAATAGAGTCAAGAAACAATCTCATGAGACAAAGAAAATAAAATTATATCTCAAACCCTAATCCAAGGTTTCAATTTATTCCCTAGCAACAAATATTCAGCCAGCCATAATTATATAATTAATTACACAGAAATATATATCCAAAATATAAATTAAAATAAGAGAAAGAAATAACTGGAATTAATTTTAAATAAAAGATCAAGAATTTATTCAGATAAAAATTAATTTTATATGAGTTAAATTCTAACGAGTAAATTTCTTTCCTATTTTTTCTCTTTTCTGTACCTTTATTTTTCGTGCAATTCTTTCTTTTTCTTTTTCCTCCATCACCAACTTCTGCCTGTTGTGTTACACCTTCTTATGGCTACTGCTCAGCCTCAAAGTCCACGCCTAACTTTCTTCTGCGTCATCCATGCGCTGAAGCCTACTCTCCGTGTCCGAGCTAACAGAAGGCTCGTTCCTCTCAGCGTGCCCTGCCGCCCTCTTTTTTCACTTATGCGGCTCTACTGCCCTCTAATGGCTTCTGTCTCCTTCAATTCGTGTGGCCCCCTCTATTTATTATTGTTTGGCACACACTATTTTTTTATGCGCCCCACGCTACGTCAGCCCTGCCTCGGCTGACTCTCCTTTTCTCTTTGTTTTTTTTTCTTTTCTAAAGACCCTATGACTCATTTGGCATCGCCGCTGCTCTCCTTTCGTTGTTCCCTGGCCTTTGGGCCTTCGGCCTTTGGTAGTTGGTCCAAAGGTCCAAATCTTTTTTTTTCTTTTATTTAAAAATAATATCTGCAAAATGAAATTCAGTAAAAATTAATAAATAATATTATACTCTAAATTCATTTAATTATTATCACTTTAGCTCAAATAATAATATTTATGCATTTTTTACCACTTAAGCATAAAACCATAAGTATCCACCTATATTAGTTAAATAAAATACTAAAAACTAAGATTATAAGGGTATAAAATGTGTCAAAGTGTGAACTTATCACACCCCCACACTTCGCTTCTTGTTTGTCCTCAAGCAATTTATTACTCTAAACAAATAAAATTAAATTAACTATCCACTTTCATAGGTCTCATGATTGCACTTAGCATGTGCAACAAGCCCTTTAAACCCCTCGGTCACCCATCGAGGACAAGTAAGGTCTCGTGAGGGTTTCACAGATGATATACCCACAAAATCACACACTAATAAAAATAAAAATAAAATCATACCAAACACCCTTAACCATTTTTTTTCTCAGAATTGTTTACTTTCAAACATCAAGATTAGCAATCAATCAAGATTCAGCATTGGGAGATTTAAAGGATCAATTTCAACATATGGTTCACACATAAACATGACATGTATGAACAGATCAATATTATGGATGAAGATCTACTATTCCTTAGTCACATCAAAATTCATCCTCACTATGGATAGCCTCTATATTTTTTTCTTCTTAGATTCATGGCTACAAATATATATAAACACTCATGTATGTGAGATAAGATGATAAAGATAACAAACGACTCACATATATAAACAAAGAAGGCTCATGTTCTTGTCGATAAAACCTCATGAAATATATCAAATATTTTCCAAATGGACCAAACCATATGCTTAACTCTTGTGACTAATCTCCATCAGATCAAAGGCTGCTCATCTCAAGAATCAAATAGGACTTACTTATTGATTGTAACGGGGTTTAAGGTAAAGAAGGTTATGGAATATTTTAGGACTGTGGTGTTAAAAAGATCAAGAGCTAGTGGAATCTAATAATTAGATGAAATATAAGCTTAAGTCCACATCAATGATCAATGATACATATCTCTAACTTAACACCAAATTAAAACATGAATAGAACTTTCTCAACATCTTCTTCATAATTCCCTCTCTTCCTTATATCCTAACATTTTTTTCTTTTCTTTTCTCTTTTTTTTCTTTTTTTTCTTCTCTTTTTTCATCAATTTTTTTTTCTCTCCACCAAACATAACCAATCCCCTTTCTTAGCATAAATATATATATTTATTTCACATACACACATACACAACTACTCTTTATATCCATAATGATTTGATTTCCTTCCACTAGCTTTAAGCAAAGGTAAGGATATTAAGGCCCGAAGGTTATTCAATGTGGGTAATGAAAAAAAATGTATGTTCCATGTATAGGCTCAAAAGGGTTTCTATAGGGTGCATATCATGCATACACAAATTAGGGTTAAGTTATTTGGTCATGTGATGGAAAAATCCTAAGCTGTCTTTATCATTTTCTCCATCAAAGCATGTTTTGACTATAAGCTTCAACTAGCACAAAAGTAAGTTCTATTAGTCTCTATAGTCTATTACAAGATCTATGGCAAATAATTTGATCAAAGAAATTAAACATATATGAGGTTTATAAAGAAATCTTGAATGCCAAGAAAAGTATATGATTTTGTATAAATTCACTCAAAAAAAGAAGGTATATATGGTTCAAAAGCCAACTGAGGAATGTGATGAATCTCAACATGCCATGTTGGTGGTTAGAAAATCATATATGTTCTTTCTCCATTCATATTTAGGAACATAGATATGTGTTCCCTATATCGAAATTAATACAAAAAATCTCCACTTGATTTATCTCAATATTATGATCATCTTTTCATTAGATTTCAAATATATACTCTTCATTGACTAATTAAGGGTTCTACGACTCTAAAAATACTAAACACTCTAAAAAGTAAAAAAAAATTATCTCTTTTTTTTTGCAACAACATAAAACACACACACCCCCACACTTAAATCACATATTGTCCTCAATGTTTAAGCAACTAGGGAAACATGTAATTTTAAGTATGGAGAAAACAAAATAAATAAATAAATAAAGGTTAGAAAACTCCCTTATCATATTGGGTTGCCTCCCAAGCAGCGCTTGTTTTTATGTCTTCAGCCTAACATGATCTCGGTTTACTCGTTCAAGGTGGGTACGTCCACTTTAGAGCTGCTTCACCAAATCCTTCCTCATGATGATCATCTTTATCCTATAAGGAAGAAAAAGATAAAATATTTGATTTAATGAAAGATTTGATCTGGTTGGAACGTAACTTACCTAGCATGGGATTTAAATAGGTGTGTAAAGAGATAATGTTTTGTCCCATGTCCATGTATCATGATCTCTCTATCGAAGGAACATATTTTCCCATCTCAAACTCTTTAAACACATCCTTCCAACATAACCTCTCCTTTAGAGCATTACGCTTCTTATTAAATGTATCTTAGTTGATTTGATTTCTCTCTTCACTCTTGGATCTATATAACCTGCTAAAAGAGGGAAAACAATGAGTATGGTTAGGATAAATAAAATCAAAGTGGTTCAAAGTCTTACCTTGTGTCTCATGGTCATCTCTAAGAAAAATTGGGGAATAAATGTTCAAAGATGGTATATGGTAGATGAAAGTGATAGTCTTATCATCCATATACTTCTCTTTATTCACGTGATCCTTATTTTAATTAGATTCTTCTTCTACTTTTACAAGCTCTTTTTCCACTTGATCTTTCTTTTCAATGTTCTCCATGGAAACCTCATTAACTAGCTCATTCTTACATTCAAATATGGCATCATCATACTCATAACTCTCACTTGAATTTGGAATTGAAGTACTAGAGAGCTCTTTTTGTGCTTGTAATTGATTGATCATGTCGACCATATAACCCATTTGCTCCTTCAACACTGACATCCTTTTGTTTTGTATAATTAGACTTTGCATTAGTTGATTTTGCCCATTTGTCAATGCTTTTAAAAGCTTATCCATTTTTTCCTGAACTTGAGGGTTATGAAACTGGAGAAGATTCTTGTTGAGGATATTGATAATGTTTTGACCCTTCATAATCACGTGTCTAAGGGTCTTGATATGGCATTGAATAATGATCATTCATCTCCCATCCAAAGTTGGGTTGATGCCTCATTGCCAAGTAGTATGCGCTTTTGTAGGGATCATATACTTGAAAACCATTGAAAGATTGAGCACCGGATTGTGTCCATCCTCCTCTCATAGCTTTTTCATGGTAAGCATGTGGATTTCCTTGCGTATGACACACTCCACTTGTATTAATAACTCCAGTAGTTGTAGCTACCTGCGAAACAAGAGCAGTGAGTTGGTTAAGTTTATCATCAAGATTACGTGAACTTACCTTATTTATTCTTGCATTAAGATTCATGCAAAGCTATTCATAACCAAAGGATCCTCTCATAGCCACCTTAAAACACTAACACTTCAAAGGAAAACATTAATAGTAGAACACAACACACCAAAAATCCTAAATAAACCTAAAATGAAACTAAAAGAAAAAAAAACACTAAAAATAAAAACACACTAAAAATACTAGCAAAATAAAGGTAAAGTTACCAATCTCCAGCAACGGCGCCAAAAATTGGTGTGGCCGTAGCTTGCACGAAATTTAAACCATCTTGTTATCAATTGTAGCACTAATAAATAAGGGTATCGTTCTAGGCCAAGGATTGAGATGGCTCACCTCTATTTAACTAGCTTAAAAATAAAAGTAAAAATAAAAATCCTAAATAACAACAAAATAAATAAATAAATAAATAAGAAAAATACTAATGGGAGTTATAAAAATAATAATAAAAGGAGTAAATAAAATAAAATAAACTAATAACAATAAAAATACTAGGAAACCCACAAATATGATAAAGATGCTAGGGAAATCAAAATCCACCACTAGATTAGGTCAAAATATAATATTTATTTCTAAGTCATATTTTAATCATGAGAAAGAGATCGATCAAGTTGTACACCAAAAGCAGGTCCATACACCTTATATTACTTCCCTTAATTAATTAATACGACAAAGCGCCAATATTAACCCTATTAAATACTAGCAGTATAGCAACAACAAGCGGCTCCTATATTTAACTAGATTTAATGCATTAAGTGTAATTGGAAGGTTGTCAATCTAAGTACCAAAACTAGTACACAAAGCATGTCTAGCTGTATTTCCTTTCCTTGACCCACATGTATCTAAACGTTTTACTACTTCGGTTATAATCAAAAAACTATTAGGTGAGTTGTTATATAACCTAGTTTCAATTTATACATATAAATTCTAGTATATTTATATGGCCACCTAGCAAGTAAATAATCCCACATACTGTCACTTATGAGGAAACCAGAACAAGGCATGCACCAAATAAATTATACTTGACAGAATTATATATATAAACGATAGTAATTAAAATAGAGTCAAGAAACAATCTCACGAGACAAAGAAAACAAATTCATATCTCAAACCCTAATCCAGGGTTTCAATTTATTCCCTAGCAAAAAATATTCAGCCAGCCATAATTATAGAATTAGTTACACAGAAATATATATCCAAAATATAAATTAAAATAAGAGAAAGAAATAACCGGAATTAATTTTAAATAAAAGATCAATAATTTATTTAGATAAAAATTAATTTTATCTGAATTAAATTCTAACGGGTAAATTTCTTTCCTATTTTTCTCTTTTCTTTGCCTTTATTTACGTGCAATTCTTTCTTTTTCTTTTTCCTCCGTTGCTAACTTCTGCTTGCTGTGCTGCACCTTCTGATGACTACTGCTCAGCCTCGAAGTCCGCGCCTGACTTTCTTCTACGTCATCCATGCGTTGAAGCCTGCTCTCCGCGTCCGAGCCAACAGAAGGCTCGTTCCTCTCAACGCGCCCTGCCGCCCTCTTTTCTCACTTATGAGGCTTTGCCACCCTCTAACGGCTCTTGCCTCCTTCAATTCATGCGGCCCCCTCTATTTATTCTTGTGCGGCGCACACTATTTTTTTCTACGCCCCACACCACATCAGCCTTGCCACAGCTGACTCTCGTTTTCTCTTTATTTTTTTTTCTTTTCTGAAGACCCCGCTGCTCGTTTGGCGTTGCCGCTGCTCTCCTTTCATTATTCCCTGGCCTTTAAGTCTTCAGCCTTTGTCAGTTGGTCCAAAGTTCCAAATCTTTTTTTTGAATTTTTTTCTTTTATTTAAAAATAATACCTGCAAAAAAAATTTAATAAAAATTAATAAATAATATTATATTTTAAATTCATTTAATTATTATCACTTTAGCTCAAATAATAATATTTATGTAATTTTTACCACTTAAGCATAAAACCATAATTATCCACCTATATTAGTTAAATAAAATATTAAAAACTAAGATTATAAAGGTATAAAATGTGTCAAAATATGAACTTATCAGTAACCCATCCAACCTCTCCCCTCAGCCATATAAGGCATGCACTTGCATGGTCCACCCTGCACAACCCCCTACATGATCCCCTTATACCTATCCTTACCCTACCATCACCGCATTGACCTTCCCCTGCAAGTGGTAATCCCTTGTTGCCTTTCCCCGTGTCTTCACCCACTTTCCACCCTATAAATACCCCCATCAACACACTCTCCTCTCCTCTCCTTCTCCCTCTTTGAGCCCCTATTCTGCATGCCTCCCTACTCCAACCACTGTAGCTATCGTTGCCATTGCCACTAGGCCACGCCACCCCCAAGCTCTTTCATTCTTCCCTCCCTGCACCCACCTTCTCTGCTTAGCCCATTTCTCGCTCCTTATCCCATTCCTCTTTTCTCCATTTCCTCTTTTTCTCCTTGAACCTGCAAAAGTGTAAGACATAGCTCCCTTGCACCACCACCACCACCAGCTAATACCTCACCTCTATGCCAACGCCGCACCTCAACCACCATCACAGGTGCCCAACTTTTGAAGGTGACCCAAACCACTTTTTTCTCCCCTCCATATTCCCCTATTTTTTAATCCCTCCTCTTGGATGCACTACCACCATCTACCCGTCCTACTGCTACCACCCTTCCTCCCCCAATAGCCTACCTAGTGCTAACGCCACCCTCAACATCCAAGCTGCTAACCCCCACCTTTTTTTACAACAAAATTGATTGCCATCCATGCACCGCCACTAAAGTTAGGGACTGAAGAGAGTGACATCTAACTGTTATCCTTTCTAGCTTTCTAGTTTTAATGTTTTATTTACATTGAACAATATTTTTGTATTATTGTGTTTCTTGGGTAAAAAAAACCTTTATTATGTTATGAAATTCTACCTTTCTATGTTTATGATGGGTTGCATTTGTTTCTATTTTGCTCTATAATTGGTACAAGGATGGTCTGGGGCTAGACTTATACCAATTACAGTGGTAACACCCCCTTACGGTTGGATGATTTTGTGTTAAAAACAAAAAATTTCAATGGTGATTTTTGGGGGTGTAACCCACTATTCTTAAATAGGTAGAATGGTATGGAACACCTGTAACACCCCCAAATTTCACTCCTGAAAAATTTCGTTTAAGACAAAGGTTTTAGCGGAAGCGAAATAATTAAAACCATAAACTTAGGGGTATTACCGCCACACTTAGTACCAAACCGGTTCACTCCTACCGTTCCGATACTAAGTGCTAAGGCTAAACCAAACAATCATTAATTAAGAGTCATCAAAACATAGGTCCATAGTTAACATAGACCATTCATGAAAACCACGAGTCAACAATAGTTAAAATATCATTTAGGAATACAACTTAGAGTACGATTTCAAAGCGAGGAGCATGGTACAAAATATAGCAAATAAAACAGAATCCCAAGGGACCAATATCCGAATCGCCTACTCACTCAAGCCAAGCCTTCCACCCCACAATTGTAACCGATCAAACCTGCATAGGAGGTCTGCTCCCCACCATTGGTGGATCATCACAGGACCCATTCAATCAGTGTAGTATCAGTACGGGTCCAATACTGAGTAAGGGCGCTGGTGCGCTAAGGCCAAGCATACAATCATACCACATAGCACACATAGCACGCAAGACCCACATTCAACACATAAATAACATACGATGACATGCATGAATAGATCGAATCACTTTCTGATGTCTTATTCTGTATTCTCATTAATGAAATAAGTCCATTCCACGCATTCTTCAATAATCCATGTGAGCACGGGGACCCTACTATTATAGCCGATGGACCGGAAATAAAAACACAGGGCAGAACGCCTCTGACCACTATTCTAACCGGTGGACCGGACTGGCCTCGCCTCAACATGGTGTTCCACTGTAAGTACTTAGTATTTTTCCCTTGGTTTAACTTATTTACTTTGGGTGTATTGAGCCGAGATCCCCCACTATTATAGCCGATGGACCGGAATAAACGCACAGGGCAGAACGCCTCTGACCACTATTATAGCCGGTGGACCGGCACGAAACGCACAGGGCAGAACGCCTCTGACCACTATTATACCCGGTGGAACGGACTGGGCTCGGCTCAATAATCTTTCACTTTACGTTATTAGTGTCTTATCCGTGTCTTATTGAATCACACAACACCCTTGACATGCATGTCATCGATGTTCTACTACCACTCTCTCAAGAGGGTCCGTCCCATATTTTGAGACTCGTACCTCTTCTCGCACCCGACATCCATTCCCGTAGACTTAGGCATAGTGGCATATAGTAAGACAAAATCTCCAAGAATATAGGCCATCCCATTACATATGATGTCGACTCCGTATGTCCTCCTCCCTCTAGGGTTCCTCCTCGGAGACCCTAATCGGACCTATGTGGCCCAACTCTTTCTTACTTACCCAAACGTTACTTCATTCTCTATCTCGCACCACATTCTTTTATTAGGAAATTCCTCAAATGCGTTACTTTATCTCCCAAGTTCACGTGTGACCGACAAAACCCTAGTTGACCATTCAAAACCCTATCTGACCACGCCAACCCTAGTTGGCCGCACCAAACCCTAACACTTTACTTCTTCAACAAGTAACCTCCCTCTTTCACCCCAAAATCTCTTCTCTCATTTAGAAACCCCCGCTCATCTTTTATATAAGTGAGTCCTCACTCTCAACCCCCTACTCCACCATGCAATCATTAATACCACCATACAAACATTAATGCCTTCATAAAATCATAAATGCCACCATACAACCCAAATACCACCATAAGCCATTAATACCACCATGCACTCACTAATACCACCATACGAACATTTATACCACCATACAAACCCTAATACCACCATAAGCTATTAAAACCACTATGCAATCATTAATACCCCCATACGAACATTTATACCACCATACAAACCTTAATACCACCATACAGCATTAATACTTCCATAAAATCATAATTACCACCATACCACATTAATACTTCCATAAAATCCTAAATACCACCACACAACCCGCATACCACCATGCGAACCATTAGTACCGCCCTAGAACATTAATACCATCATACAACATTAATACCTTCATAAAATCATAAATACCACCATACAACCCGAATACCGCCATAAGCCATTAATACCACTATGAAATCATTAGTGCCACCATACGAACAATTATGCCACCATACGAACCCTAATCCCACCATACAAACTTCAAGACTCCCATGACGGTTTCCAACTCATATTACCTTTTATCCTAACATGCATGTCCTAGTGGGCCAAATCAAGTCACATCATCAACATCCACATCCAACATGAAACATGTCATACACGTATAATATAAGGCACACACGACATACCTCGTGATCCATACTGCGCTACACAAAACAGGTTACTCATAACACATGCATAATACACATCAACATGGCATACTCATCATTCATCAACATGGCATACTCATCATTCATCAACACATAATATTACACATAGCACAAGGCCATAGCTTCGTCCTTACCTAAGGCGACGCCGGGCTTGGAGCACGCTCCTCTAACTCCTTAGGGCTTTGGTCGGGGTTACCTATAAAAGGGGAAAATGCTAAGTATTATTTTCCTTTATAATTACTATCAATCCTCATTCTAGTTTAAGGTTAGGGTTTTTATTACTAAAAAGGGTTTTATACAAAAACTAGGGTTTTTACCTTAGAATTAGTACACTAGATATTAGTAGTCAAAATATGTTTATTTTTAATACCTATTGTTACACTTATATTATTAGACCCGTTAGCTCTATTCTTATAATAATAATGTTCATGCTAACTATAGAAAAATAGTGATAATAATAATAATAATAAAACTAGTAATAACGATAATAATAATAATACTCCTAGTAGTAATGATAATAACAATAATACAACCAAGTAAGGTTTAGCAACCACAAGAATAACCGTAGTAAGGATAATAGAAGTAATAATAGTAATATTATTAATAATGTTAATACCAATAATTATAAAAATAAGACCAAAGTTAAGTATAATACAAGTTAGGGTTTAAAAGGGATGTTAGTATTAGTAGGAAGATAAGAACATTAATAATGAAGACAATAATAATGGTAATAATGATGATGATAATAATAATAATAATAATAATAATAATAATAATAATAATGATAATAATAATAATAATAATAAGTATATTAGTGTTAATATTAGTAGAAAATAGTAGCAGCTATATAAAAAGGGGGTTAGGGTTTGGATGGGTGGAGAACCACCAAGGGTCGGTGGTGGTTCGGCGGCGGCGCGTGGCGGCGACGGTGGCGGCGGTGGAGGAGGAGAAGAGGGGGGAAAGATGGAGGTGGCGGTTAGATGGGAGGGAAAAAGTAGGATTTTGAGGTGGGGAAAGAAAGAGCAGGTGGAGGGGAGTGGAGTGAGGGTGGTGGCGTGGCAAGGGGCGGTGGCGCGCGGCAGCGACGGCGGCTGCCGAGGGTGGTGGAGAGAGGTGGGAGATGAGGGAGGGAGGAGGAGAGGGAGGCAGGGAAAGTTAAAGGCAAGGAAAGGTAAAAGGAGGTCTGCTGGGCATTTTGGAGGGTGGAAGGGTGGCTGGTAGCGGCGGAGGAGGCGGTAGAAGGCGGCGACGGGCTGGAAGTGGTGGTTTTCGAGGTAGGAACTTTGCACGACGAAGGCGGCACGTGCAGGGCAAGGCGGAGGGTGGTGGTGGCTCAGTTTTTTCGAGGGAGGTGGAAGGATGGTAACGGTGGCCAGAGGTGGCGGCGGTTGTCTCCGGTGACGGCGAAAAGCCCATCTGTTTGAGGCAGCGGAGAGGCAGGGTTTCAGGGCAAAAAAAACGAAAAGGGCTGATCGGGGCTGCCAATGGGGGGTATTTATAGGCCATGGGGGGAAAACGACGAGAGGAAGGGAGGTGGCACGCGGGGCAGGTGTGCAGGTGGCCGGCCGGTGGCAGGTGGTGCAGGTTCTGCCATGGCAGGCTGGGTCGGGGAAGGGGAAGAAGAAAGGGGAAAGAGAAGGGCACGCGGGAAAGGGAGAGAGGAACTCGGTCGGGGTCGAGAAGAGGAAGAAAACGATGGGAGAGGGGCAGGGAAGGACGGTCAGTGCTGGGCTGGTGGCTGCCGGCGGGATTCGAGCTGCAGCGTCGATTTGCAGGTCGGGGCACAGGTCGGGGGAGGAAGAAGACAGGCAGGGTGGACCGGTGGTCCAGGGGAAAAGAAAAGAAGGGGAACCGGCAGGTTCGGCGGCGGTTATTTAATCCGTAAGTAAAACGCGGCGTACTGGAGGTTATGTGAGTAAAACGCAACGTCGCGTCGAAGGTGGGCAACGGTCATAAGGTCATTTAGCGTGACGCGGCGTTTCGACGGTACTGAGGCCAAAACGCAGTGCACGGGCGCACGAGGGTCGCGTCGCACGGTGCTGGGCCGCGGACGAGAAGAAGGGAGGAGAGGCGGGGGCCTGGGCTGCGCAAGCCAAGCGCGCGAGACGGGGGAAGAAAGGAGATTTGGGCTGACGACTGGCCCAAACCGGGGAAGGAAGAAGAAAAGAAAGAAAAATAAAGGAGGAAGAAAGAAAAAGAAAAGAAAGGAGAAAAAGGAAAAAAAAAAGGAAAATGAAAAAATGGAGAAATGGTAAAATGGTTGGGTTGGAGGTATTTGGGTATCTATTTATTTATATAATTAATTTATATATATAATTTTAATAATAATTATTTTAATTATAATAATTAAATCCATTTTTAAATTAGTTAGGCTATTTTGGATAAATTTCCTTAACCTCCATGCTAATTAGAGAAATACCTAAATTTTCTTCCAATTAAATTCTTTATTATTTTCCTCTTAATATACCTTAATTAACTCTCTACATCTTAATAAATGAGTTTATATAATTAATTTTCCTAATAATTCCTTATTTGGCCATAATTTCGGAAATTAGGATTTTGGGATATTACAACACCTCTCAAGGACAACACGCTTGAGCCACTATTATCGTTCGATGGAATGGATCTAGTAACTCTCAAAGCTAAAAGCTCACAAGCCACTTTTCTTAAGCCAATGGAATAGTCTAAAGCACCTCTTAAGGACAACACACCTAAGCTAATATTATTATGTGGTAGAATGGACTCAATATTTTAGTCCTGACTCACATAGTCTTTCACTTTAAATAATTAGTATATTTCCCATTAATACTTGATCTCTCAATCGTATTTTCATTCACATTGAGTATGGGCCCCAATATTCTTAATCTAGTGGAACAAACTGATGCACTTCTAAGGAAAAATACACCTAAGCCACTATTATTATATAGAGGAACAAACCCATAAAAACACATCATCCCGATTCACGCGATCTTTCATGTTAAATGATTAGTATATTATTTAACGTTGATCGTATATTCGAGATTATCATGTGGGACTCATATAGATATACAAGGCATATAATTGAATAACATAATCATGACTACTTAATTATCCTCAAATGACCATAATACTCTTAGGATAGTTAAAATGCTCATATTCTTTTAAAGCCTTATAAATCCCAATACTAATACATACAAATCTCCAACATTCATTTGAGATACATATCCACAATTATATATATAGATACCATATATCCAACATTATTCCAAAATACATACTTTCAAAATTTCATTACTCTCAAGATATCATATCATAATATTTTCATAAATGCATTATTTATATAAAAAGTCCAACATAAAAGCACATACACATACACATAAAGTCCTAACTATGATATGTATCTTTACCAAAAGGATACTGCACTCTAACCATTTAAATCCTAAACCACTTCTTCTAAGATCACCGAGAGGTCACTTACAACAATAAGATAATAAACGATTAGGATCAAATATTATAATCGAGGGAAAATTTAATATAAAAGAGGGTGAAAGTGGAAATAGCTGAAGTTACTGGAAAGCTTGAGTTGCATGGAAGTGTGGTGGGAGGTATATGTAACACCCCCAAATTTACTACTGAAAAATTTCGTTTAAATCCAAAGGTTTAGCGGAAGCGAAAGAATTAAAACCGTAAACTTGGGGGTATTACCGCCACACTTAGTACGAGACCGGTTTACTCCTACCGTTCCGATACTAAGTGCTAAGGCTAAACTAAACAATCATTAAGTAAGAATCATCAAAACATGGGTACATAGTTAACATAGATCATTCACGAAAACCACGAGTCAACAATAGTTAAAATATCGTTTGAGATTACAGCTTAAAAGTACGGTCTCAAAACAAGAAGCGTAGTACAAAATATAGCTAAATAAAACAGATCCCAAGGGACCAATATCCGGATCGCCTACTCACTCAAGTCAAGCTTTCCACCCCAAATTGGTAATCGATCAAACCTGCATAGGAGGTCTGCTCCCCACCATTGGTGGATCATCACAGGACCCATTTAATCAAGGTAGTATCAGTATGGGTCCAATACTGAGTAAGGGCGCAGGTGCGCTAAGGCCAAGCATACATTCATACCACATAGCATACATAGCACAATCACATAAGCAACGTCCGATAACACACAAGATAAGGCCTGAGTACGTTCCGATGATTCATTCTTTATCCTCATTAATAATATGTCCATTTCACGCATATTCTTTAGAGGTCCATGTGAGTGCGGGAACCCCACTATTATAGCCGGTGGACCGGAAAGTATACCCTCAGGGCAGAACGCTCCTGACCACTATTATTTGCTGGTGGACCGGTCTCCAGGGCAGAACGCTCCTGGCCACTATTATTTGCTGGTGGACCGGTCTCCAGGGCAGAACGCTCCTGGCCACTATTATTTGCCGGTGGACCGGTCTGGCCCCGACTCACATGGTGTTTCACTGTAAGTACTTAGTGTATTTTCTTTATTCTCATTAACGGCATGTTCAATCCACACATATTCTTTAATAGTTCATGTGAATGCGGGAACCCCACTATTATAGCCGGTGGACCGGAAGGTATATACTCAGGGCAGAACGCTCCTGACCACTATTATTTGCCGGTGGACCGGTCTCCAGGGCAAAATGCTCCTGGCCACTATTATTTGCCGGTGGGCCGGTCTGGCCCCGAATCACATGGTGTTTCGCTGTAAGTACTTAGTGTATTTCCCATGGTTTAACTTACTTACTTCGGTTTGTCGAGCACGAAATCCCCCACTATTATAGCCGGTGGACCGGAAGTATACACTCAGGGCAAAACGCTCCTGACCACTATTATTTGCCGGTGGACCGGTCTCCAGGGCACCCCGGCTCCTGGCCACTATTATTTGTCGGTGGACCAATCTGGGCTCGGCTCAACAATCTTTCACTTTACATGATTAGTGTCTTATCCGTGTCTTATTGAATCGCATTCCACCCTTAACATGCATGCCAACGACATACTACCACTGCCTCTCAAGCGAGCCCGTCTCATATGTTGAGACACTTACCCTTTTCTCACACCCGACATCCATCCCTCGTAGACTTAGGTATAGTGGTATATAGTAAGGCGCGATCTCCAAGAACATAGGCTACCCCAACACATAAGATATCGACTCCGTATGTCTTCATCCCTCTAGGGCTCCTCCTTGGAAAACCCTAATTTGGGCCTATATGGCCCAACTCTTTCTTACTCATCCTATCTTCACTTTGTTCCTTGTCTCGCATCCCGTCTCTACTAAGAAATCCCCAAATTATATCTCTTTGTTCCCCAACTCCGCATGTGACCCCCAAACCCTAGTTGGCCACACCAACCCTAGCACTTTACTTCCTCTCCAAGTAACCTCCCTTCTTTAGAAAACCCATACTCATCCTTTATATAAGTGAATTCTCACTCTCAACCCCCTACTCCATAGGCCATTAATACCGCCATGCAATCATTAATACCACCATACAACCCTAATACCACCATGCGAATCATAATACCACCATACCAAGCATAATACCACTATACAAACCCTAATACCACCGTGCAACCCTAATACCATCGTGCAGTCATGAATACCACCATGCAACCATTAATACCACCATAAAATCACAAATACCATCATACAAACCCTAACGCCACCATGCGAACCCTAATACCACCGTTACAACCATAATACCACCATACAACATTAATACCACCATAAAATCACAATTATCATCATACAAACCCTAACACCACCATGCGAACCCTAATACCACCGTTACAACCATAATACCACCATACAACATTAATACCACCATAAAATCACAAATACCATCATACAAACCCTAACACCACCATGCGAACCCTAATACCACCATTACAACCATAATACCACCATGCAACCATTAATACCGCCATAGAACATTAATACGATCATACAAACTTCAAGACTCCCATGATGGTTCCCAACTTATATTACCATTTATCCTAACATGCATGTCCTAGAGGGCCATAACATAATACATCATAAACATCATACATATAAATGTCATGCTCCTGTCATGGAAGCACAAACAACATACCTCAATCTCCAAGCTGCGCTACACATAAAACAAGTTATCCACAAATCATATAATACATGGCATAGCATGGCATACACAACATTCAACACATCCATGTCACACATAACACAAGGCCATTAGCTTCGTCCTTACCTAAGGCGACGCCGGGCTTGGAGCACGCTCCTCTAACTCCTTAGGGCTTTGGTCGGTATTACCTATAAAAGGGGGAAATGCTAAGTATTAGTTTCCCTTATAATTACTATCAATCCTCATTCTAGTTTAAGGTTAGGGTTTTTATTACTAAAAAGGGTTTTATACAAAACTAGGGTTTTTACCTTAGAATTAGTATACTAGATATTAGTAGTCAAAATATGTTTATTTTTAATACCTATTGTTACACTTATATTATTAGACCCGTTAGATCTATTCTTATAATAATAATGTTCATGCTAACTATAGAAAAATAGTGATAATAATAATAATAAAACTAGTAATAACGATAATAATAATAATACTCCTAGTAGTAATGATAATAACAATAATACAACCAAGTAAGGTTTAGCAACCACAACAATAACCGTAGTAAGGATAATAGAAGTAATAATAGTAATATTATTAATAATGTTAATACCAATAATTATAAAAATAAGACCAAAGTTAAGTATAATACAAGTTAGGGTTTAAAAGGGATGTTAGTATTAGTAGGAAGATAAGAACATTAATAATGGTAATAATGATGATGATGATAATAATAATAATAATAATAATAAGGATAATAATAATAATAAGTATATTAGTATTAATATTAGTATAAAATAGTAGCAATTATATAAAAGGGGTATTAGGGTTTGGATGAGTGGATAACCACCTAGGGTCGGTGGTGGTCCGGCGGCGGCGCGTGGCGGCGACGACGGCGGCGGTGGAGGAGGAAGAGAAGGGAAAAGATCAAGGTGGGGGCTGGATGGCAGGAGGAAAAGAGAAGTTTGAGGTGGGGGGGAGAAGCAGTAGGTGGAGAGGAGTGGAATGAAGGTGGTGGCGTGGTAAGGGGTGGTGGCGCGCGACGGTGACAGCGGCGGCCGAAGGTGGTGGAGAGAGGTGGAAGATGAGGGAGGAAGGAGGAGAAAGAGGCAGGGGAAGTTGAAGGCAGAGAAAGGTAGGGGGAGGTCTGCTAGGCATTTTGGAGGGTGGAAGAGGCTCTGGTGGCGGCTGGGCTGGCGGTGGAAGGCGGCGCAAGGGCGGCGAAGGCTGGAAGAGGTGGTTTCGAGCAGTGGACTTTGCACGGCTAGGGCGGCACGTGCAGGGCAAGGTGGAGGGTGGTGGTGGCTTGGTTTTGTTGAGGGAGTTGCAGGGAAGATAACGGTGGAAAGAGGTGGTTTCGGCGGTGGCTGGAGGGGCAGAAATGGCATCTGTTCCGGCGGCGGCGGAACAGAGTTTCAGCAAGGTCCAAAGGGAGGACTTGCTGTGGCTGTTCGGGCGGGGGTATTTATAGGCCAAGGGGGAAGGAAAACGACGAAGGGAGAAAGAGGCGTGCGGGGCAAGGGTGCAGGTGCCCGGCCGGTGGCAGGCGGTGTAGGTCCTGCCATGGCAGGTTAGGTCGGGGAAGGGGAGCGGAAAAGGGAAGGAGGTGGCACGCGAGGAAGGGAGAGAGGGACTCGGTCGGGGTCGAAAAGAGGAAGAAAATGACGGGAGAGGGGCAGGGAAGGACGGTCAGTGCTGGGCTGGTGGCTGCCAGTGGGATTCGAGCTGCAGCGTCGAATTGCAGGTCGGGGCGCAGGTCGGGGGAGGAAGAAGATAGGTAGGGTGGACCGGTGGTCCAGGGGAAAAGAAAAGAAGGGGAACCGGCCGGTTCGGCAGCGATTATTTAATCCGTAAGTAAAACGCGGCGTACTGGAGGTTGTGTGAGTAAAACGCAGCGTCGCGTCGAAGGTGGCAACAACTGTCTTGTTACTTAACGAGACGCGGCGTCTCGGCAAGTTGAGGGGCGAAACGCTGCGTCGTGGTTATGGGAATGGGTCGAACGGTGCTAGGCCGCGTGGGAGGGGAAGGAGGAGGGAAGGAGTTGGGCCGGTGGGCTGGCCCAACCGGGGGGGAGAAGAAAGAAAAAAAGAAGAGGAGGGAGAAAAAGGAAGAAAGGGAAAATAGGAAATAAATAGATAAATTCCTTTATAATAAAATAACTTATAGGGAAATTGGGGTATTTTTGGGTTATTTATAATATTAATATTTATAAAATATTAGATAAATTCCTTTTTGCTTATTTTAGACTATTTTAGATAAATTTCCTTAACCTCCATGCTAATTAGGAAAAATACCCAAATTTTCTTCCAATTAAATTCTTTATTATTTTCCTCTTAATCTACCTTAATTAACTCTCTACATTTTAATAAATGAATTTATATAATTAATTTTCCTGATAATTCCTTATTTGGCCATAATTTTAGAAATTAGGATTTTGGGATATTACAGTATAGTAGTACTATGGTTGTGTTTATGGAGATGTGTGGGTGTGCTAAAAGAGAAGCACGATTGAGGAAAAGGGGCATCACAAGCATGCAACATGTAACACACACGTAGACCGAGAGTTGGGAAGGTGTATGGGCAAGCGGTGTAAGGAGTGCACAGACGTGTGTAGGCAAGAAAGAAAAGAAAGTACACGGGCGTGCGTGGCTTGTGCAAGCACGCATAGGCAAGCTATGAGAGGGAAGAAAAACTATGCAAGAAATTCAATGATAGGGCATAACTAGGACATGTGCAAGAAGTATAACTGTACACCTCATAAAAGTAACATCAGGGCATGCAAGGAAGAAGGAAAAGTGATGGCGATGGGCAGTGATGGTGAAGGGGATTGATGGGGTGGTTGTGGTGGTTGTGGTGGCAAATTTACCAAGCCATGGTGGTGCTTGGTGGTTGTGGTGGTGCATGGTGATAGTTGTTGGTGTTTGACAAAGTCGAACTAGGTAAGTGAAAGGAGGAGAAGAAGAAGAAAGAAAGAAAGGTGGTGACTCAGGGTGGTTATGCTTGACAAAAAGAGGATAGTAAATGAGGGAGGGAGAGAGGAGAAGGTATATATATATATATATATATATATACATACAGGGTGGTGTGCAAGGTGAAGAATAACTGAGGAATGGATGGATCGGTAGAGGGTGATGATGCTAGGCATGACAAAGGCATGAGGGGAGAGGAGTAGAGGCATGAGGGAGTGGTAGGGTAAAATTTAATGGAGATAAGGTGAGATGATAGGTGAAAGTGATGGTGGTGTGTTGCAAGTGATAAGGAAATACACACAAGACAGGAGAAGGTGAAGAAGAAATTGGCATAAGAAGGATGAAGGAAAAAGGAAAAAGGAGAAAGAAAAGAGAAAGGAGAAAATGACTTAAGGTTAGGAGTAGATTAATAATATAAATCAATCGGGATTGAGGTTAGGTTAAGAAATACATTTTTTTGGGGTTAAAGATTAGGATTAGGTTAAGATTTTGGGATAAAAGAATTAGGGTTAGGCTAAAATAAAATTATCTCAATATTAGAATTGGGTTAAAGTATTAATTATACTAGATTAGGTTTAGTTAAAATTTAGGGTATTACATTTACTCTACATACTAAGAGTAGTTTCAACCATATATTATGACTAGTTTCTTCAACTAAGAGTGTCAGCTCTTAGTTCTTATTAAGAGAGCTAGTTCTTATTGGATATTCCCTATATGTATGTATGTATGTATATTCTTAATAATCCTACTAAGTGATATTTCCTTTCATTTTATTTTTAAAAAATGGTTAACATCATGATGTTATCCATAGTAAACACCATGTACATTATATTACCATTTGCATAGTGAAATCACATCCTTTATTATAACATAACCATAGTCCTAAAAACTAAACCTGTGATTGAACAGATATCATTAATGGTTCATTGGTTATACCAGTAATGCATATTAGATCAAATAATGTGAACTACGTAAGAAAATCAAATTACATATAAATCTAGTAATCTCTTTGCTCATTTTCATCGATCTGCCTAATTCTAGTTCAATTTTCACTACTTTGAAGTTCTAAACATAGTTATATGTGCTGTAGAATAATGTGGATTGAATGGATCAAAACCAAAATCGAAATTAACATGATGATAAATAATTGATAGATCAATCACAAAATAAAATAATTAAGGGAAAAATAGAGATCTTTATTCGTACTCTTATGTGATTGATAAATGATTCAACAAATCAATTAATTAGTTACACAAATCTATAATTCTATTTTAATGGGAAATTTTTTGGAGATGAATAAGAAGTCGGGTCACATGACTTGATGGCTAGGGTTTTCTCATATTTCTTTTATACTGGAAAAATTCTACGAGACAAAATAACGTATTTAAAAAAAATATGGTCCATGTTCGTAAAACATGACCTCCTGTGTTTATTTTCTTACTCTAGACTTTTCATCCAAATTTTACATCAACATATTATGTGAATAAAAATAACACATGTTAATAAACATGCCCCCCGGTGTTTATCATAGAATTTACTATTCCACAATTTTTTTTCTATATATGCATGAATCAATATAATATTATGTTGTGCATCAAATACCTAGTCAAAACTTGTAAGATTGATCACTCTTGTTTGATTTTTAATATAATAAATATAAGGGTTAATATTAGAAGTCTTAAGATAAAGTTGTAAATGAGACTAGTTGAGATTATCTTTCGTGACTTCATATTCGTCTCATTTAATAAATAAATTTAAAATAAGATTGTAATTTAACTTATTTAACTGAATAAATAAACCAATCAAAAATTTTGATTAACTAAGTGGATTCAACTTACAAGCCTTAACTATATATGATACATGTCAAATTTTTCTAGATTAAATTAGTTTAAAAATGAGTTTAAAAATAATGTTCAAACTCGCTTTATTTAACCGAACTAAGAAATCGAACTAAACTTCTAAATATTTGAGTTGGTTTGGTTAATATACAGCCCAATATATTATTACATATATTTATTTCTTTATAATACAAAAATAATATGGAAGTGCCAATGTAGACTAAAATAGCAGAGCAGGCCTTTGGTGGGGTAGGGGACGTATAAATAAACGGAAAGGAGATTGAAATGGGTGATTAAATAATTGATTTGTTGATCTATCAGAATTCAGCTCAAGCTCGTTTTAGCTGCGCGACCGTTGGCTGTCGCCTCTGCTGTTTCCGTCTCTTTTTATATCGTCTTCTTCAGCCTTTATTTCATAAAATCACAATCAAACTCTCCTCTCTGAGCTCCGAATTCACTTTACAGCAGCAAAACTTCCGCGTTTTCTTTTTCTTTTCTGTCATGGAGACGGTTCGCAAGGAGGTAATTTTTCTCATCTCTTATTCATTGTGGCTCTGATTCTCGATAATTTTTATCCGGAAAACATTCTGAAGTTTTTGGGGTCAGATATTTTGTTTTTGTAAATGATATTTGATAATTTGATTTGAAGAGTGTAGATGAACGTATTATTGCGAAATACTATTGGTAATTTATGATGGTTGAACTCCTATGCGATCAGTAATAATTTGGGATCCAATTTTATCTAATTATGATATTGATCGATTTCGGTCTATTTTGTTCTTTTGATTGGTCGCTCATTAAGCATCCATTATGGAAAAAGGCTATCTACCAAAATTTCAAACCCAATTTCTTTTTAAAAAGATACATATTAATGCACTAATTTTATTTTTTATTAATAATTAAGTAATACAAATTAATAATAATATATAAAAAATATACACTATAAAAAAATATGTAAATATTTTTTATAATAATAATAATAAAATAAAATAATAATAATAATAATAATAATAATAATAATAATAATAATAATAATAATAATAATGATAGATATAATTATGGAGTCGCCACATTTCAGTCGAGAAGTATTGATTTTGTTCCTCTCTCTCTCTCTTCCCTCCCCATTACACATACATAATTTTTTATTTGTTACATTTTTTTTTATTAGATGAGGTAGTGGATATGCACATGGTCATCTTATGGCTGGGAGAGCGCTGGCTGGCAGGTGTTTGTATTTCTGTTCGTCGTTGTGAATTTTCGGAGATGCTGTTGCTGGCTTGCTGCAATCTCGCCTGCCACATAGTAGCTGTATCGTATTAAGAACTACTACGAATTATTATTATTTCTAATTAGAAAAAATAAAGAAAAAAGAAGCAACAATATCAAGAGTTATTTGACTTTTAGAAGTATAAGGTGACAAATGTGAAATTCGTGGATTTGCATATAGTAATCTTAGGGCTGCCTCCGCAAATGCCTGATTGGTCATCCCTAATTTATTTATGCACATACACATTGTAAGATCAACGATGCCTTAAACAGGGTTTTGTTTCATGCCCTTTTTATAAATTAATTAATGAATGTTCTAATGGTATGGTATAGGGACAGGCGACAAAGTCTGGCCTTTGTTTCTTTAATATATTGTAGAATCATAGTTGAGTTGACCATGGACTTTTGTTACCGTACTAAATAACTATTAATATTAATTCGAAATGTTGATTTCAAATGGTACACCCTAGCTTTTGTGAAGATAAATTCTTAGTATAGTATGGTTTTGATGGAGTACTTCTAGCAGGGATTCCTTCTCGAGAAGGAATTTGTGAACCCCTGTTAGAACTATCTCATCCAAACAAAGCCGTATAGTTCACTCCCCTGAAATTCTTTTTATTTTCCTTCTATGGGTCTGAAATTGTTTAAAGGATCTGTTTCTCCTAATATTAGGAAGGCATTACTTATGACATAGAGACTAATAAATATTGGTAATATTATGGCTATAATAATTGCAAAATGAGGTGTGATCGGCTTTCGTTCAGCCTGCAGTCATCATTTTGTGGCCAATTTGAAATCCGAATAAGGTGTCGCCAGTGCTTGCCTTACCACCGGCTACAAAAATAGATGGTACTAGTGGTAGTGTTTGTTTCATGAATATATATAATGATTATAAGCCCTCGCATTTTAGTGGTAGACTAGAACTATTCATTTGCTTGCATGTATTTTGAGATCTTGGGCATCAGATGTGGATCTCCGCAAGCATCTTTAAACATGCTTACAATTTCAATGCAATGGTATGGAGATTAAACCGACATATACAAGTTGCAGAAGCATACTATAGAATGATCTGAATGGAGTAGAATAATATTCAACTAGTGTTTTTGTTCTACTTTTCCCTAACTTTTTTAAAATTGTGTTATTAGTAAAGTGACTTATGCTTTTGATGTTCAATGGGAGCTAAAAATTTGTTGATTCAAGTGATTTAACCTGCCTATAATTTTGATTATCTCTAGAAAACTTTTGGTTTGTTCAATGATGGTACGTCATTATTCTCTTCTTCACAGAAAAATTCATGGCTATCGGTGCCGCAATTTGGGGACTGGGACCAGAAGGGGGCATTACCCGATTATTCTATGGATTTTTCAAAAATCCGAGAAATGAGGAAGCAAAACAAGAGAGATCCTTCGAGGGCTAGTCTTGGAAACGAAGAAGACTTTATCAATCCAACTGCTCCAGCTAATGTTGTACATAGCAACGATCACCATTTCGATCAGACCCATTCCTCCACTGTAAGATTCTCTCTTGAGGCTGCTTGATTGGCTGTTTTTATAGATATGTCCCCTTATGTGCTTGTTTTTTAGTGAAAAAAGATCTCCTGATTTGAAACTCCGCTGCCTACTTTGTTGGCCTTTGCATGTTTCTGTCTTTTAGAGGGTCTGTGGCTTATGGTAGTAAATAATTGATGTGATTGGTATCCTTTGTTATCTGGAAAATACTGTATGATAACGTGACATGCATGTGGTTGGATGCTTGGTTGGTGTGGCTGTAGCTTATAGCAGGTCCACATATTCACTTCGATCTTATCGCTCAGTTTTTTTCTGGCAGTGAATCTGATTTATGCCCAAGAGTTCTTTATGGTTGTTGCTGTGCCAAATTCTTAGGAAATTGGTGTCTTGTTTGCTTTCCCAGATAGTTTTGTGAGGAGAGAGGGTCCGGAGCACACAATTGAGTTTAAGATATTGATATTGTGGAATGATCTTCTGAGTTTGTAAATGCTGCTACATGTTAGGAAGAAAAGTCAGGTTCCGTTTAATCCTTGCTGCTCACACTTTCTCATGAAGGTAAATGCGAGGAAAGGGGGGAAGAGAGATGAGATTAGCAGTCTCTGAGATGGAAAAATGTGAAGTAATAAGTGTGGGGTCCATGGATAAGCCTGCAGATGTGATGGCAAATTCCTTGTAATTGCCTCACTGTTGATCGTGTCTAGACGATGTCTGTTCAACTACGGACTAAGGAATTTAATTATTTGTTAATAAACATGGTAGTATAGGTGCAGACCCCACAAGAAGTCAAGGATTGCACCCTTTATTCCATAATTAACTACTCTCTCTGACGGTCGTATTAAGAATGACATGATAATATATGGCCATTGAACTAGATGAATAATTCTACAATTTTCGCCTTATTTATTTCCCTTAAATGATACTCCTACTACAGTTACATGGGAAAGGAGTCTGAGACTATGGATTATGTTATTTTTACTTTTGTGGGGAGCTACAGATAATTGATTCGAGTGATTTAAAATGCATATAAATTTGGTTATCTCTAGAAAAGTTTTGATCCGTTCCATGGTGGTACAACGTTTTTCCCTTCACAGAAATTAATAGCTATCTGTGCCGCATCAACGTAATGCATTTTTTTTTTTTTGGGAAACTGTACTCTTTGAAGTCAGATCTTTGTACTGTTGTCCTGGATGCTACTAGTAGTAACTTACTACTTCTTAAAATTGAGATCTAGTGACTGTGCTAAGACATGCTTGAGGGGTAGGAACAGCAATTTGGGCATCAATTTCATCCTTATTTCGAACAGTTCAAATAATAAGAAAAAACATTGGAAAGTAATTTATCATGGTAGGACATGTCTAGTTCCAAACAGGGTATATAGCGCTGGATTGTCTATCTACTCATACCTTTTCCATTGCTTGTGTTTTCGTCAGACGAGGAGGAGCTTCCTCAGCTACTTCAACTGTTGTGTGAAGGCCTAGTAATCCTGGACGCAGTGAGATAATTAATGTAATGGTTGGGTCTATGTAAGCAGAAATACAACTTTCTTCTGAAGTCCCGCTCTCCCCTTTTTTTCTTTCGTTCCATCCTATGGTTGTGGACTTGGACTCGAGCTGTCCGAAATGGCCTGTTAACAAGTGAGAACCGGTGACGAACATTTTGATTCAGTTGGGCCGGTGCTTCAATTGGCTGTTAAAGAAAATTTAAATCAACGAAAATAATGACACCATAAGAAAAATAATACTTATAAAAACTGTCCCCTTAAGAATAAACTTAATTAAAATTCTACCCTTCGCTTCTCACTGTGGCCGGAATGAAAACGTTTTAAAATAAATAATAAATAAATAAATAAATTCTTTTTGGTTCGAAATGATTTGAAATCGATGAAAACTTTTTAATCCAAATTCATTTTGAAAATGACACTACTTGTAGTATCTGCTTAAAAATGTTAAAAACGAAAGAACGATCGAAACACACTTTAAAATCTAATAAAAATTTCGTAAACCAAATTTAATTTCGAAAACAGGCATGGTCAAAATTTTAAAAACGAAAGAGTGCGGTCGAAACCATTTACGATACCAACTTGTGGTATCTACTGAAAAATTTTAACATTGAAAGAGCGTGATCAAAATGATCAACTGCTTCGATACCAATTTGTGGTATCAGCTTAAAACAGTTAAAAAATGAAAGAGCGTGTCCGAAAGGATCAACCGTTCTGATAGCAACTTGTAGTATCAGCTTAAAATATTTTAAAAACGAAAGAGCGTGTCCGAAAGGATCAACCGCTCTGATACCAACTTGTAACACCCCAAAATCCACTACTTTTTTTTAAAGCGGAAGTAATTAAAATAGAAATACTTAAAACCCGTGAATTCTGGGGATGTTACAGCCACACTTAGTACCAAATCGGTTCTCTCCGATCGTTTCAGTACCAAGTGTTAAGGCTAAGAAAATATTTACATTAAACTCAACCAACAATTCATAAAAGAACTCAAAAGATCATACGTTAAAAATCAGAGTACGCATAAACGTTTATGAACCATAATGAAATAGAAATTAGAGTGCGAAATCAAAGAGGATAAATACTTAATACAAGGTAATAAATCAAAGAGGATAACTCCAATACAAAAGAAATAATAAAAGGAAATAGAATTGCATAAAGACTGAAATACGGCCACGACACTTTCGAACTTGAGCCAAAACATGCTCAACACACAACCCCGACTGATGTCTCGCCCACATGCATAAAGTCAGAAGGGCATACTACTCGTGGGAATGAGCAGCACCCATAAAAAGGGTGATCAGTATGTTACGTACTGAGTAAGGTAACCGAGCACTAAGGCCAACACATAAGCACATAATCCATATAGAATAATAAAAGGGCATAATCTAACATAACAACATAAAGGCATATGAACAATTCAGGTAAAAGTACAAAGGCCCAATTACAGTCCAGATTAATTATTTAATTAATCTTTTATCAGAAGTCGATTCACACCATACCTTTTATCAAATTTATGTAAGTACAGAAACACCCCAGTATTATTGTCGGTGGGCCGGTCACTTGCGGGACAAAGTCCACACCACTATTATTCGTCGGTGGATCGGTCACTTGCGGGACAAAGTCCACACCACTATGCCCGACCGGTGGATCGGTCTGGTTCCTGCTCACATGGTGTTCCACTGTAAGTAATTAGTATCTTTTAAGCATCTTGGCAAACTCTAGTTTATATTTATTGAGCTCGATTCACCCCACTATTTTAGCCGGTGGGCCGAAAACGCACAAGTACAAAGCCTGACCACTATTATTACCGGTGGATCGGTTACACATAGGACATCATGTCCTAACCACTATTTCTGACCGATGGATCGGTCTGGACCCGGCTCAATAATCTTCCACTTTAAATGATTAGTGTCTTAAGTATCTTATTCAAAGGCTTTCACCATGGACATGCACGAATCATAAATCATAAATTCCATATTCATCATTATACTTACACTTTAATCACCACATACATATGATAACACAAAAACCCTAATCAGCCACACCAAACCCTAATTAACCACAACAACCTATAGTTAATCATTCCAAACCCTAATTCAGTCTCCTCCGTACCCTTAATTTGCTCCACGTGCTATTTTTCATCCCAAAATAGTTCAACACCCAAATAACACTTACATTACCTTCCTTACATCCCAAATTAACTTTCCACACGTAAATTTCATACCCATGCAGACATAAATCTCCCCATGCAAACCTTCGAACCTTTTTCATGCAAACCCTAAAATTCCACGTAAAACCCTAAATTCAACCATGCAAACCCTAATACCACCATACAACCATCAATGCCACCATGTAAACTCTAATACCACCATACAACTATAAATACCACCATACAAACCATGATACCGTCATACAAAACCCTAAATTCAATCCACACAAAACCAAAATTCACCCATACCAAACCTAAATTCAAATCATATAAAACCCAAAGATTTGTCCATACCAACCAAATATTCATTCTTACCAGACCCTAGATTCAAATCACATAAAACCGAAGATTCATCCTTACCTTACAATTGATTAGATTCTCCCACATAAAATCATAAATTAGAATCTCCCAAGCAAAACCATAAATTGGATTCCCTCAAACAAATCATAAATTAGATTCTCCCAATCAAATTATAAATTAAATTCTCCCAAATAACATCATAAATTAAATTCTTCCAAACAAACCGTAAATTCAATTTTCCCATATAACATCATAAATTAGATTCTCCCAATTAACATCATAAATTAGATTCTCCCAAACACACCATAAATTCGATTCTCCCATATAATATCATAAATTAGATTCTCCTAAATAAAACCATATATTATATTCTCCGCATAAAACCATAAATTATATTCTTCCACATTAAACCATACATTAGATTATTCCTTATAAAACCATAAAATTAGGTCAACTCACTTCCCTTAGTTAACTTCCTTCCCCGTCCTCCTTTTTCATCCTTTCTCCCACACAAACCACTTCAACACCCTCACATGCATGCCTTACAAGGTCACAACACATATCATCATATATAAATAATACACATGCCATACAAAAACATACTTCAACTCCACGTCATACCACATACAAAATAATTAATAATGATAAACATAGAATACATAGCATATGAAGCACATAATGCATATAAGCACACAAAAGGCCTTAGTAACACCCTTACATGAAACGACACCGGTCTTGGAGTACGCTCCTATTCCACTTGAGGGGTTTGAATGGGTTCACCTTTTATATAAAACCATACTAGAATTAGGCTACCTTATAAAATTTTATTATTCTCTAACTTATTCTAAGATTTAGTTTTTAATTAAAATAATGTTACACAATAATTAACTATACAAAATATTACTTGAAAATACAACTAAATTACTATTTCCATTTGAAAAGGGGTGGTGATATAAGGGTTTCTACCCTTCACCCAAAATAGTTATAATAATAATAATAATAATAATAATAATAATAATAATAATAATAATAATAATAATAATAATAATAAAATTAAAATATTATTAATAATACTCTTATTAGTAGAATATTAATATTAATAATAATATAAATCTTAAAATTAAAAGTGGCTTTCGCAACCACCCCATTTAATACTAATAGTATTAAAAATGGTAATAATAGTAGTAATAATATATATATACTTATAATATAAAAGGAAATAGTGCTAAAATGATAATATATTAGTAATAATGTTAAAAATGCTAATAATAGTAATAAAAGGCAAAAGTTGCGAGGCTTAATTAAAATTTTAGGTTTTTACCCCTCCTGAAATAATTACAATATTAAATAATTAATTACACTAATAATAATAATATTAATTATATTATTAATAATAATAGTTAACATGTAATAATTCTATTAAATAACTAAAATTCGAGAATAATAGTTTTTCTAACTCAAGAATACTCCCAAACCTGTAAAGAATATTTAACCATTAGATTACAGTTGATAACAATAATAATAATTATTATAATAATAATAATTAGAATCGAATTAACATTAAAAATTAAGATAAAAGCATAATAATCCTCAATAATTCGAAAGTAAGTATTTAAAAGGTTTAGGATTTCACCTTTAGTTGGTGGGGATGGGTGGCACCGACGGTGGTTCCCGTAGGTGGCCGGAAAGGTGATCTAAGAGGGGTGAAAATGAAGAAAAAGAGGGAAGGGGAAAGGAGAAAAATAAAATAAGCTTATGGTTCGGTGGAGGAGACTTAGCAGGAGATATTGAGTGGTTTATAGGATGGCAGAAGTAGCGTATGTGGTGGCGGACGGTGGTTTAAGGTTTCGGGGTAAAGATTCTGGTGAGATGAGCAGCAAACTTTGCACTGTTATGGAGGCCCGTGCAAGAAGAATCGAAGGTTGAAAATGGTTTAGTTAATTAGATGGTGTTGCAGGGAATATTTTGAGATGCAGAGGCAGCGTCGAGGTTGGTGAAAGGCGGAGAAAAGCGTGTCTGAAGTCACGGTGGTGGGCGGTTCTTACTTAGGGTTTCGAGAAAGAAGAAGCTTCAAAAACTTCCACAACTAGGCTATTTATAGAGTTTAGATGGGTTATTAGGGTTTTGGAGGTCGGTAGGATGGTGTTGGATACTAGGGTTCGGGTGGCCGGCGTTAGAAATTGGCCGGCGATTGCTTGGGTTGGGTAGAAGGTTCGCGAAGCTAAAGAGAGAGAATGAGCGAGAGTTGAGGGTAACCGATCATGCCAAGCTAATGTGCGAGTCGAGAGGAATAAAAATAGGGGTGAATCGGCCGGTCAGAGTCCTCGTAGCCGGCGCCGCCATTTTTGGGGGTGGGAGTTGCAGCAGCGTCGACGGAGGAGAGGGGAGGAAGAAGGAAGGAGATGGGGGGGGGCGCTGGACCGGTCGATCCAGGGGAAAGAAAAGAAAGAAGGGAATCGGGCGGTCGGCGCGAGGTGAAAGGTGAATTAAATGAAACAACGAGTTTTGGGCATAAAATGTGAGAAAAACAGCGCGTCGATGGCAGAAGAAAAGATATGGCTGCGCTGTGCGAGCTGGGCTGTAGGAAAGGAAAAAGGAGAAGTGGGCCGCGGGAGAGGCAGCCCAAACGGGGAAAAGGGGAGGAAAAAGAAAAAGAAAAGAAGAAAGAAAAAGAAGGAAAAAGAAAGAAAAAAAAAGTAAAAAGGAAAAAGGAAAAAGGGAAAAATAATTAGTTTTGGTATTTAAATTAATTAAATTATTTGGGATTTTTAAAAATAATAATATTTAAATAAAATAATCTTTAAATCCTTTTTTTAAGCTAAATTAGGATTTTTAAAAGATTTTCCATAAATTCCATTTTAATTAGCAAAACACCCTAAATTTCTTCAATTAAATTATTTATAAAATTCCTATTAATTTGATATTATTTTCTCCTTCTTATTTTAAATACAATAATTTATTTAATAAAGTTTTTAAATAAAATCCAAACTTTTCTAATAAAAATCATTTATTATTTTCTTCTTGAATAGCCCTAATTAATTATACTTTTATTTTAATAAAAATAATTTATTTAAATAATTTTTTTCTAATAAAATCTCATTTAAATATATCTTATAAAATTAGAAAATTTTGGGGCATTTCATCTAGAGTCTGTCATCATGTTGTGGGTCTATTTTCCTTAGGCTAACTCTTTTATTTTTTATGTGACTTAATAAAGATCCATGTCATTATTTCCTTCAAATATCATCAATAGAGTCACACAACTTTTGAGATTAGCCGTTGTGTCTCATTAACTTATAGTCGACCTTTGGTGTTGGCTAGTACCACTCCCTTAAAAAATCACCTATCACATTGGACAATATATGAGGTTAGTTGAGGAGAATATAAGAGAGGAAGGAGGAGACGATTGTACAAGTATAGTAGTGAAGCAGCAAAGTCGTACATCATTGAAGTTATAAATATAGGGGAAGGGGGATCAAGAACATATTCTAGGGTTATTTTGTTTTTTTTGTCATCAAGGAAGGATGAGTTAGCTCAAGATTGGGCCATCATATATATATGGAAGCTGGGCGGAGTATGTTTTGGATTGATGTTTACTTGACTTGTAAAATAAATCATAGCTAATAGAGAAGGTTGTCAGTAATTATGTGACCTATGAAGAATGTCTAACAAAATGTGTAGGAGAATAATGGCTATATTTTTGGAAATCTAGCATCCTTTCCATTTTTTTTAATTATTAATTTGATTATTATATGTATAAAAAGGGAGTTGGAAGGGAAATCTGATAAGTATCAAATTTTTACCTTTCCCAAAAGATATGAGATACTTTATTATTATTACCATTTTTACATAGTATCTAATCACCAATCATTTTTTTGAGGATATCATTTACCATTAAGATGAGACTGTTCCATCTACCAAAAAATATATATGCAAAATGAATGGTTTCTAGTGCATAAATTTATAGATGATAGACTTGTGTTGTCATGATTTTTGCTCTATGAGAGATCAAGAGAGTGGTTCCCATTTTTCTAATTTACCAGCGTGTTCTTGTGTCTAGTTTAGGTAGCCCTCCATATTTAAACTAAGAAATTACACATTCATATTCTTATTTCACTTATTATTCCTCCAAAAAATAATGCTAGATAGTTCTTGACTTTCTAACCTATGGTAAAGTTGTAGCTCCTCCATTCATAGAATGTCAACTAAAAATTTAGTGTGTAAGACATTAACTTCAGAGTGAGAAGGATTAAGTTTCATGAAGTCTAATAGAATTTTTCTTCCTTATTCTTGTAACATTCTAACTTAGGAAAAACTTCTTTTTCATGAGTATATAGCTTCATATTCGTTTCCTTTATCAAAAAATTGTTCTCCCATATCTTCAACTTCCTCAATCCCCTACCTTCTTAATTGAACTCTTTAGCTTTGATATCTTCTTTAATCCTTTCATGTTTCATCCATTCTTTGCTAATAGTCGAGAAGTAAAAATGTATATCTTCCTTAAACCCTAATCTTAACTTTCTTTTATGGAACATAAATTATAACACCTTACAATTTTAAACTAAAAAATTATTTTGAAGAAAATTCAGAAGTATAATAAAATAAAACTAGGGGATGTTACCATCACATCAACCATAGGAACGATGTGATCATCACCTAACAGATGCTTGATGCAAGAAAAAATAGTATAACAAAAAATAAAGATGCATGTGCAAAAATTATAACATCAGTGAAGATGAAAACAATATAGAAGGGAGATAATTTTTGTTGTACTCGCAATTTTGTCTAATTCTGATCTTGTATAGTTAATATTTTAACCTATTCCTAACCTTAGATGATTAATATTTTTATCTTACTCTAACTAATTATTCCAAAATCTAAACCTAATTCTGATTCTAACCCTAAATTATGTTTATTTTCCCCTTTTCCCTTTTATTTCTCCTTTTCTTTCTTCCCTTACCTTCTCCTATTCTCCTCTTATCCTAATATCCTTTTTTTCTTTCTTCCTCTTCAAGCCATGCATCCCTATTTTTCACGTCTTTCATTTCCTGTCCCTACAAACCTAACCTATTTCCACTAGTTATAACACAATCTTTCCTCGAGTTTTTGTTGAGAAAGAAACCCATGCCAAACCTCTTGATCTTTGCACCTTTGGCCATTAATTTATTCCTAACCCATTGCCCTATGATTACCCCCTTTTATTCATTCCTTACCTCACTTGAACTTGGCATAAACTCTCCCTAGACACTTTTTCCTTCTCTAAACTTCTCAATGTGTTTTTTTAAATATTTTTTATTATTTTTTATATGTTTTCCCATTTGCTTCTAGTGAAGCTTTGCATAGCTTATATAACCTCATGTAACTCTACCCCTAAAACCTCAAAGCCTCATGTGTCTAAACCTTTGTTGTATAAAAAAACCACGCAATTCACCCTTAGCTACCTAAAATCTCGACACATCCATTACCATTTGTGCATCACAATCTCATGCAACAACCATCACCTCACCCAACCTACACTAGTTGCATTAACTACCCACATATAACCCTTCCTAGTTGCATCACTTCCCCAATCCAACCACATCATAGATGCCTCACCCTTTGACGCAAAAAATCACCCCAGTCATATTACCCCTTGATGTAACGTCTTTGCACCATATTTTGACACAATAGCTTAAGTTTTGCTACACTTCTCCCATTACTTAGTTTGCTTTAATTTTTATCTTTCCCGATTCCTTTTTTTTTCCTTTGGTTTTTCTTACTTATTTTATTATGTTATAATTGTGTATTATTCTTTATTATTATGTGATTTTTTATTTGACTTAGAGGAGTGTTAGATTTACACATGCTTAGAGACTATTGATGTTTTAGATAAGGATACATGTCATAGTTAGAGGTTTTGTATGCAATATGTAAATGTGTATGAAAATCATAGTTGGTATGATTATGATAATAATTTCATGTTGGCAATGTTATTACATAATGATATGGTATCAAATTTATAGAATTGAGTAATATGTGAAGAACATGAGCTTATATGCTATTGTGGCAATAAGACTCATTTTGAAACCCTAATCTATTAGTATGATCTATGGTATTTTAATGTCGTTCGAATGCGTATGGAAAGTGTTTAATGAACATGGTCAAGTGGTGTCATCATGATATATATTGAAAGTTGGAAATTTATAATATCGAATTAGTAGGATTTTTGTGAGAATTTGGGCATATTAAATATATTAAGGAAATTTTGGTTATTAAGTATTAAATATGGAATATTTGTTATCTTAATGTGATAATTGGTTCAAAGTATGATAAAAGTAATATGTTTGATACTTGCAATAATTATAAGTGCCCTAAGTTCAATAAAATGAGAAAACGACTTATAGTAAGAATATTAATCCTAGAAGGTGGGTTGTTATCGCATGTGTAAAAGATTGAAATTAGACCCCTCTTTTCATATATAATGTTAGTAATAATATTTTAGTGATTTGTATAAATGTTTTGTTCATATAAATGTTATGAAAAAGTTATGCCTAACTTATGAAATTAGGGTTTTGTAAAGATTTGTGAATAGTTACCTTATATGTAGGACTAATATCGTATATGTAAGAAGTATGAGTTATACCTTTATATTTTGATATCTTGTTAATAATATTATTTTAGTAAAATGTATTGAATTTTGTGTATAAAAGAGTGTTATGGGAGAAGTTATGTTCACCTTATAATCTTAGGATTTTTAATGGAAATATGGGCTTTTTTCCTTTTGGGATGCCCCAATCTTTGTATGGGTATGTGTTACATGTTTTCAATAATTAATTAATTTATGTATTATTTGTCTTGAACATTTATATGTGTGTCCACGTGATAATCATGAGATAAACAACAATAGATAATATATTAATCACTTAAAGTAAAAGATTACCTAAGTAGGGATTGAGGTGTCGTGTCCATTCCACTAGACAATAATAGTGGCTAAAAAGTTTTTTTTTTCCTGAAATGTGCTTTAAACCATTTCATCGGTTTCAAAACAGTGAAAGAGTGTGTTACCCTATTAGATGTTGTGTTTTTTTGCTAGACAATAATGGTGGCTCAAGAGTGTTTCTTTTTAAGAGATGTTTTAGTCCATTCTACTAGATTAATAATTATGGGGTCCATAAACTTAGCATAAATAAGAAATATATTTTAGCTATACCTACTAATATAACTCTGATTGAGTTATCCTATTTTATTGTATCATGTTTAATCATTATGCATGCTTATTTTTTTTTATGTGGCCTTATGTATTATGTGTAACACTAATACGATTGTATTGTTCCCTTATTTAGTATGTAATGGACTGCTCATCCTTTTCGTGGGTTTTATGCATTCCTATGAGAACACAACCTAGATGATTTTTTGTAGGTCAATAAGGACTCCATTAGATGACTTTGTTGCCTATGACTCTTTACCATCGAAGGAGTGATCATATTGTCCTTAGCGCTTGGGATGTAGTGTCATGATATCCAATTTACATGTTTTGGTCCAAATATCTTTTAGATTCTTAGTTCTAATGTATCTCATTTTAATGTATTTTGATGTTGTACTTATAGTTAACCTCCAAACTCTTATATAAGATTTTGAAGCTCTTTCATTCTTTTTTTTTTACCATCTTTTAAGTTTTAACATTTTTGGTTTGTAATCGATGTAAGGGTGGTATGGTAAGTTAGACTTATGTCAAGTATGGTAGTAAAACCCAACTATATTATTCATACACTTCCACTAAAATAAAATAAAAAAATTAGTATTAAGCTTTTGGGGTGTTATAAGTTGATATTAGAGCTTAGGTTTTGATTATTGTGTTTTTATTTCCAAATTTTGGTTATCAAATGATCACTTATTATCTATATCATATTTAAAAAAAAATATTCTTCAAAAATCTTGATTAACTTATGAGTAATCAAGAATAGGTAGCCAAGGCGGCCTTAAAAAGTCCCATTTCCCCATACCTCTAAGTCAACTCACTATCACCCTCTTGGGTTTTTCCCGAAAAACCCTAATTTGGACTATGTAACTCATCATTCCTCTATCCCACACAACTAAAGCTCCTTTACCCCCAACATATAACCTTACTTTGATTCAACCCCTAGAATTCCATTTTACTTCCCATTTTGCACATGTAACCACGAAACCCTAGTTGGCTACCCCGAACCCTAGCATTTCTCTTTTCTCATATGTCATCTCTCCATTTCTCACCTACTATCCCCTCTTCCACATAACACCCACACTCACCCTCTATATGATATCCTTCACTCTTACTTTATATTCTAATCCTTTATGTTAATTTTAACTTCCATAATCTTCTCCAATTAGGGTTTTCCTCCCTAACCCTAGCCAAGTTTCCTATGCATCCTTATACCAACGTACGCACTATTTTCACCCATGGACTCCAATCACTCCAACAACTCTTTCCTTACCTTTCTTACACTCCATGTCAACTATTACCACATAAGGATCATCTCCATGCATACACCATCCATCCCATGAAAACCCTAGACTTCCCCATACAATATTCACTTTACTCTCTTATTTTGTCCACATTTTCCTTTTATTTGTCCCCTTATAGGTCATGAGATAATTAGGTTATTCTTACTTTCCTTTAGTTAACTCATTCCCCTTTATCCTTTTCATCCTTTCACCCCATACCATATCATTAAAGCATTCTAGCATGCATGTTCTAGAGGATCACATTACATAACACCACAGGCACAACATACACATAGTTTTACACATGTCATAAGGAGGACACACAAACGTACCTTAACTCCGCGCAGCACTACAAGTAAGCAATCGTAATAACATAAGGTACACAAATATAACATAACACATGGCATATAAAGAGCATAACACACATAATTAGCCTTAACTACATCCTTACCTAATATGATATTGGGCTTTGAACCTGTTCCTACGCCTCCTTAGTGTTCTAACTTAATTCTCCTATGAGAGGGAAATACTAGGGTTAACTTCCCTCTTACCAACATTTTATTATTTCCTATTTTACCCTTATTTTAGTCTAGTATTATGGACAATAATAATATTAGTAGTTTTATAACTAAAAATAAGTGTTTATTCTTAAAGTAGCTAATAATGCTACTACTAGTCAAAATAGGTCTTGGTAGTTATCTTGGTCCTTGTTATAGTATTATTAGTAATATTTATATTAATAAAGATGATAACTTTAATATTAACAATAATAATAATAATAACCCGAATCATAATAATAATAATAATAATAATACTAAAGTAGTGATAATAATGGTAATAATGATGATAATGATAATAAGAATAATAATAATGATAGTAGTAATAATAATATTAGTGATAAAGGTAATAATAATTATAATGATAATAAAAATAATAATAATAATAATTTGAGTCTTAATAATAATATTAATAAGAGTTCTAATAATTATAATAATAATAAAATTAGTAATAATAGTGCCAAAGTTAATAGTAGTAGTAGTAATAATAATAATATTATTATTAATAATAAGAGTGATAATGATGATGATGATGATAATAATAATAATAATAATAATAATAATAATAATAATAATAATAATAATAATAATAATAATGATAATGATAATAATGATAATAAGACTAATAAAATTTAAATAACAATTATATTAATTATATTTAACGGTTAGGGAGGTTAGGACACTACCTAGGGTGGTGGTAGCTAGGTGGCGATAGCAGTGACACACAACGACGGTGGTGGAGGAAGTGGGGGGGTTGGAGAGGTGGATTTTTAGGCTAGAAGAGGGAGAATGAGATGGTGGTTGTTGTGGTGGTGGATTCTAAGGGTTGAGATGGTTGGAATGGTGGTGGTGGTGAAGCAAAGGTGGAGGCGCAGGTGGTGGTTGTTGAGGTGGTGGATTCTCTAGGTTGAGACGGTATACTAGGGCTTTCAGGCTAGCAGTGGTAGGCCAGTACGAGGCTACAACTTGCAAGTGCAGGCTCGGTCGGGGGAAGAAAGAGGAAAGGGATGGGGCATGCGTGAGAGGGGTATGGGGTAGGTTGGGGCTGGAAAGGGAAGGAAAAGGATGGGGGAGAGAGAGGGGTGGTGCAACCTAGCTGTATAAGGGTAGAGGAAGAGGATGGCAGCAAGTTGTAGGTGCGACCTACAATGCGAGGACAGGGGAAAAGGGAGGAAGAAGATGATAGTGTTGGGCCGGTTGGTTAGGGGAAAAGAAAAAGGGCACAACTGGGCGGGTGAGGTAGAGGAGAAAATAAAAGAGAGGCGAGATAGGTTGGGCATGGGAGAGAAGAGAGGGAGGAGGGATGGGTCATGAGGGGCGTAGGCCCAAACATGGAAGAAAGGAGAAAGAAAAGAGGAGGAGGAAGGAGGAAAGGAGAAATGAAAAAGGATAAAAGGGAGGGAAAAGGAAGAAAGGAAAAAAAGAAAAAAAAAGGAAAAATGGGTTGGTTGGATTATTTAGAATATTTTGGTATTTTTAAATAGTTCAAAATGATAAAAATTAAAAAAAATAATTAAATTCCCTTTTTATATTGATTTAGGATATTTTGGGTAATGTTTATTAAATTATATTTTAATTAGTAAAATACCATAATTTTCTATAATTAAATTCTTTATTATTTTTTTCTTGATTTTTCCTTAAATATTCCCCCTTATTTTAATAAAATAATTTTATTTAATTAATTTCTCTAATAAATTCCTATTTTAACATAATTTCTAAATTAGGATTTTGGGATATTTCATATTCCATTAGTGGAAGCTCTTCAACATATACATAACTAGATAAATTTTCTAAAGGACACTAGGGAAAAAAATGAAGGTTCAATGAATATGAGATGGTGGTAATGACTCAAGGATCCAACACAATTCTCTAACAAAATCCACATAGAAATTTTTAGTACCTGGGAGTTTTATCATCCCATGCTCAATTAGGGATAAATATATGGGTAAGGCTCTTTGTGATTTAGATGCAAGCATAAATACGATGCTTATGTATATTTTCATGAAGCTTGTAATAGTTAAAGAAAGTCTTATAACGGTTACCATACAACTAGTTGATCAGTCATATGTCCACCCTAAGGAAAAAAGTGAAGGAGTCAATGGTAAAAGTAGACCAACTCATATTTCCATTTGATTTTAATATTTTTTTTACCCTAAATGAGACAAATAAATTCCTATAATACTTGACAGGCCTTTCTTATCCACATGTAAGACTTTGATAGATGCTCAAAAAGCTAAGTTCACCATGCAAGTTAATGAGGAACAAGTCTTTTTTAATCCATTTCAATCAATGTAATGACTAGAAGAGAAATTGGATGAATGTTCAAGAATTGATAGTATTAATTTGGCTATAATTTATGAGCTTGATGCATGAACACTCGAGGAGGAATATGTGTTATTCGATAAGGAAAATTTGACTAGCACCTATAATGCAACCTAGTTTAACCAATATGTTGAAAATTATGTAGCAAGATGTAGGTAGATCAATCATGCTAGGCCTTGGCAACCTCTTAGATTAAGAGATATGGAAACTAAGCTAGTCAAACCATCACTAAAGACCCTCCTTAGCTAGAACTCAAGGCCTAACTACCATAATTGAAATATGTCAATCTTAGTAAGGAGGATATCCTATCTAATATGATCTCATATTCCTTATATGTACATCAATAGGATTACTTGTTTAACTTGCTCTAGTAGCACAAGAAGACAACAAAATGAGAAATGGTAGATATTCAAGGGAAAATTCCAACTATTTGAATGCACAAGAGTTCGCTAGAGGATTCTTCGATTTCATTAATTAAGTAGCAACAAAGACTTAACTAAATGATGAAATAGGTTATGAAGAGAAAAATCACAAAGTGGCTCAAGGTAGGTTTCATATATCCCATCTCATATAGTAACTAGGTAAGTTCGGTCCAATGTATACCTCAGAAAGGAGGTATAGCTGTCATTTAAAATTATTATGAAGAGTTTATCCCTATTAAGACAATCACAATCTGAAAGATTTGTATTAAATATAGGAAACTTAATAAGACCCCCTAAGAGGATCATTTCCCCTAACATTTATTAACTAGATGTTAGTAAGATTGGTAGAGCATGCTTTTTACTAATTTTTGGATTGTTATTCTAGCTATAACTAAATAGTCGTTGCCGTAAAGATAGGTACAAAATAATTTTCACATATCCCTATGGCATTCTTTCTTTTTATAGGATTCCATTTGGATTGTTTAATGATTCTGTAACTTTTAAGAGGTGTATAACGAGTATATTCACTAATATGGTGGAGAAAATTATTGAGAACGTTATGGATAATTTTTCTATCATCAATGACAATTTTTAGGAATGCTTGACAAATTTGGAAACAAATTTAATTAAATTTGAAGACACCAACTTAGTGCTTAATGTAAAAATCAAAATTCATGCATCAAGATAGAATTTTCTTAGGTAATAGAGTATCATAGGAAGGTTTGGTGTTTTAACGAAATAAAGGGGAAAGCATTGAGAAGTTACCTCCACCCAATTATATCAAGGGAATGAGTAGTCTCTTATAATATGCTAGTTTCTATCATAGATTTATCAAATTTGTTTCAAAAATTGATAAAACTCCTTTCATGTTTTTAGAAGAGGAAAAATATATTGAATTTGATAAAGAATATAAGAAAACCTTTTGGCAAATTAAGTCACTATCAACCAAAGCACCCATTATTATAGGGCCTGACTAGACTATGCCCTTTGAAATTATTTGAGAAGACAATGATCATGTAGTAGGGTAAATCCTATGGAAGAGAGGAAATAAGGTATTTTTATAGCATTTTGATGATGGATTATTCTTATTTAAGTTTGAATTTGCAATAGATTGTGACTAGATTCTAAACTAATATTGGACTTATTACAGTATACCTATTATTTTGAAAAGATGGAGAAGGAAATTAAAGATTAAAAAAATGAGTTGCAATTTGTTCCTTTGTGGGTTAAGCTACCTCAGTTACCATTAAAGTATTGTATTGGTCTTCCAAATCTCTGATTATGATTGCCAGCATAATTGGTACTCCTATCTACACTGATGCTATTGCCTTAAGGAAAGATAGGATTTCTTATCCCAGGGTTTTAGTCAAAGTTAACACTAAAAGGACTTTGTGTAAGTCCATATTAATCAGAGATCCAAATGGTTCAATTATACATCAATCAATCAAGTTTGAATGAAAACCTTCATTTTATCATAAATTTCATGATGCATCTCATAATGAACAAACCTTGCTTAAAACTACAAAAGAAGCCTCAAATACGCCAAGAGTGGAAGGTGGTCAGGGATAGAAGGCAATATACAAGCCACAAGGAAACCTTTAAAGAAGTAGGAGCATCAAATTCTGAGAATAGGTAGCCTACATTCCCTGTAACTTTTGAAGAGTAGAAGACTCAATTGACTATTCCATCAAAGGCCTATGAATCAAATACAAGAGTTGTTCTAACTATGGGCAGTATTGGGAATTGATTTCATGCTTTCAAGGACTCTAGTATAGCTCTTACCCTAGGTCAGACTTAAGAACTGACAGGTCACCCTCATGACCTAGGTGCCTATATTTGCTAGTTGGAATGTGAGAGGCATAAATGATCCATCTAAATAAAGGGAGGTTTGAGGATGGATCAAGCAAAGTAATTGCTCCCTTATTGGTTTACTGAAGACTAGAGTTAAGGCAAATAAGGAAAATAGTATTAAAAAAGCCTTAGTAAGGAATTAGATGTGGCTAAATAACTATCAAAGCCATGCTAATGGTTGAGTTTGGGTTCTTTAGGATCCATTTATTTGGATTGTGAACCATATTAAAACTTGTGCTCAAGGTAATCTTTTTGATGTCAAGACTTTCGATGGTAAATTTTGTTTGTTGTAGGTTTTATCTATACTTTCAATATAGGTTCAGCTAGGAAAAGCCTATGGAATTGGTTAGATCAGAATAGAAGGACCATTGATCCTATGATTCTAGTGGGATACTTTAACATAATCCTTCACCCTACTGAGAAGTAGGGAGGGGACATGCCTCTTGCATAAGACATGTAATATTTATCTCTCTGTATTAATCTTTTGGGGCTAAGAGATCTTAAGGGTTATGGTTGCTTTCTTACGTGGATGAACAAAAGGAATGGGGAGGATGTAGTAGCTTGTAAGCTAGATAGGGCTATGGTGAATGTTCCCTATCATAAAGAGTTCATCAATTCTTTTACTGATTTCAAGACCCCCTGCTATATGATCACCACTTAGTCCAAGTTTGTATAGGGGTTCATATTGCTAGGAAGAGGACTTTCAGATTTAATAATTTTTTGACCAAAGATGCTTAATTCTTGGACATCATCAGGGATCATTGGGGAGGTTCTTCTAGTAGCAACCCTCTTCTGCATATCGACAAGAACCTCTACAAATTGAAGCCTATTTTTAAGGACTTTAATAGGGTTAAATATGAATAGTTAGAGCACAAAATGGAGGAGGCTTGGAAGGCCCTATCTGAGTCTCAAAGGAAGCTAATGTAGGATATCAATAGTAAGGATCATAGAGCTAAAATGCATAAATGTGAAGATCGCCTCAACAAAATGTCAAGATGCTACAAAAGCTTTCTTAAGCAGAAGTCAAGAATTCACTAGTTGAATGTGGGAGATGCAAATCATAAATACTTCTTTGCTAGGATGAAGGGTAATCAAAGCATGAATTCCATTCAGCATATTGAGGTGGATTTAAGGGCATTCACTTCTGATCATGCTTGCATCTCTAATTCATTTCTAAAATTTTACAAAGACCTACTAGGATTTAAAGGGAGTGGCTCAGGTGTAGTAGATTCAGTAGTTATTATGCAGGGTCTAACTCTTCAAGATTCTCATAAGTACCAAATTCTTACCTCAATTTCCCTATAGGAGGTTAAGGAGGCTATCTTTTCTATTGGAGATTATAAATCCCATGGTGTTAATGGCATTACTACTGCATTCTTTAAAAAAATCATGGTAGATTATAGGGGTAGATATCACCCTTGCAGTGTAGAGTTTCTTCATTACTGGATATCTTCCTCCTCAGCTCAACATCACTTCTTTAACTCTCATTCCAAAGAAAGGAAATGCTACAAGGGTAAGTGGTTATAGAACGATTGCTTGTTGTGGTGTTTTGTACAAGATCTTCTATAAAATTCTAACTGCCAAATTGTAGATTTTAATGCCTCATTTTATTGACAAGGATCAATATGGTTTTGTAAAAGGTGGGCATATTGGAGAAAATGTATTGTTAGCTACTTAATTGGTTAGGAAATATTCCTAAAAGCATATTTCTCCTATATGCATGATAAAAGTAGACACTAAGAAAGCATATGACTTGGTCCACTGGGGTTATTTGTAGTAAGTTCTACATGCTTATGTTTTCCCCTCCAAATAGTTAGATGGATCATAGCCTATGTAACTTCTATCTCTTACTCTCTTTTTCTAATGGTGAGCTAACTAAACGTTTCAAAGGTCAGCAAGGGTTAAGGTAGGGGGACCCCTTTTCCCCTTATCTATTTGTATTGGTGGTTGAGTACTTGACTAGATCCCTCAAACTTTTATGGGATGAAAAGGACTTTAAAGGACATTTTAAGTGCAAAGGTTTGAAGATTATAAACTTAGATTTTATAGATTCCATGCTCCAATTTTGTAGGGGTGATATTACGTCGATTAATAGCCTCGTTAGTGGGATTAAGGACTTCTCTGATAGAATTGGTCTTATTATTCACCCTCAAAAGGGCAGCATCTTTTTTGGTGGTGTGAATGATATAACAAGGCTTCACATTCTGCATCACACTTATTTCTCTAAAGGTAGATTTTTTTCACCTATTTAGGACTTTCTTTATCCTCTATAAGATTAACAAAATCCCAACTCCAAAGTTTGGTGTAGAAAATTGCAAAGAAGTTTACAAGCTGACACTCCCATCTTCTATCATATGTAGGTCGAGCTAGCTTATGAAGTCTGTTATCTTTAGTTTTGAACTCTATTGGTCTCAAATATTCATTCTCCCTAAGGAAATTGATTTATCAAATAGAATGCATGTGCAAGTAGTTTCTTCAGGCTAGTAAGATTAATTCTTCAAAGAAAACCCTTGCTTACCAAAGAGGGAGGGTAGATTGGGCTTAATTGATGTGCATCAGTGGAATCAAGTGGCAGTAGGGAAAACGCTTTGGAGCTTATGCTGCAAAAAGGATTTTCTTTGGGTTAAATGTGTCCATTTAATTTATCTAAGAACTTAACCTGTGTGGTCTTTCAACTCAGTTCATAGGTGTTCATGGCAATTGTAGCAAATCTTTAATCTTATAGATCATTTTCAACCTTTTTTCTCTAATTCTCAATGTATGCCAAAGATCTTAAAGAAAGACGGTTCTTATAATATGAAGAATATGTATGATCATACTAGGCACAAGGGTGAAAAATTATGGTCGTGGCCCATAGCTTTTGTGTGGTTTGGTTGAACCCAAACATCAATTTATTGCATGGTTAGCCATTCAAAACAAATTGATGACCAAGGTGAGACTAAAGCATTTAAACCTTCTTGAAGCTATTGAGTGTAGCCTTTGCACTACAGTAGAAGAGGAGGACATTAAGCATCTTATGTTTGTCTGCCTATATAGTCAGGAGATATGGAAGAAAATTCAAAAATCTTTTAACAGGAGAGATCATATCCAATCATGGGAAACTAAAATGAAGATCCTGGTGAGAAACAAAAAACAATCAAAGAGGAATAAGGACATGCTTTGAGCCCTCTTTTTCACATTCATAGGGTCTATTTGGTAGGAAAGGACGTCTAGGATTTTGTAATAGAACTCAACACTCTCTTCTTCTTGTTAAAGATATATGCTTTGTAGTGCCACGTAGGATCTTTACCCCTCATTGAGTCAATAAATATGACCAATGGAAGGAATTTATAGATGACTTGGTGGTCTAATTTAGTTTGTACATATTTCAATTTTTGGTAGTAATAAAATTTTACTTACTTACCAAAAAAAAACTATAAACAAAATTCAATTAAACTACATAGTAGAATAAATAGTTGCTAAAAGTAGTTTTTTCTTCTCATAAGTTATGATCTTATCTTCTTGGAATCAAAGTCATTATTTTCATTTACCACACAACCATTCAATATTTATAAAGCTAAGGATACTAATTTGACATTGTGATCAAGGATCAGGAGGGCAAGGATAGTTAGGTTGTCGATGTATGTCCATAATGGAAGGATACCTTGAAAGTAAAGATCAAGGATTTATTGAAGAAAGAGTTCCAAATGATTAGCTCTTGGCACACTGGTTGGATTAACCACCTTAGTAGGATGACATAGCAAAATATTTTCCATATAAAGCACTGCTCCATGAGATACCTCATTAATAGTGAAAGTGATTTTTCCATGATAGTAGATAATACTATTAGGATGAACCCTTCATATTTTAATAGTGTAAGAATGATATGGTGAGGAGGTGTGTGTAAAATGAGTAGGCTAAGGAGATCCTCTCAACATATGACCATGCACTCTAAGGATGACACTTCGGTGGACTTTACATTGTTGCAAATTTTTCTGATGATGGTTCTCTTGGCTAACCATATTTAAATATTCAAAGGAAGTGGTGAAAAAGATGTCAAATGTTGAAGGACTAGAAACATATCTTAGATGAATTATATGACTTATTCTGGAATTATGGAGGTCAAATTATTTAACGTTTGGAGCATTATCTTTGTTAGATTATTCTCACCATCCTTTGGTAATGAGCACATTATATTAACATTTGAATATATGTCAAAGTAGTAGTCTTTCATAATAAAGATGGTAAGCTAGTGAACTAATTTCTCCAAAGGAATATTTTCATAAGATTTAGGACTCCTAGGGAAATTATTAGTTATGGTGCTACATACTTTTACAACAAGTTATTCAATCAAATTATGATTAAATATGGATTCCATCATAAAATTACAACAACCTCCCACTCTCAAGCTAGGCATTAGGGTGAACTTTTGAATGCAGAGTTTAAAATAATTTTGGAGAAAGTTACCATCCCTACAAAAAAGGAATGATTTGCTTAGGCTATATGATACTCTATATGCATAAAAGACTACTTTTAAAACTCCTTTAGTCATGTCACATATAGGATTGTGTTTGGGAAGACTTTTCATTTACCTATTAAGTTAGAACAAAACTCTTATTAGCCTCTAGAGGCAATTAAATTAGAATAGGTCATGGTAGAGGAAGTAAGAAAGTTGCAATTGAATGAATTGAAAGAACTAAGATGCTTGTCTTATGGCAATGCATGGTTGTATAAGCAAAAAATAGAAAGTAGAATGCTTATAAAATCTAAATTAAGGAACTATGTACTGGAAAATTGGTCTTGTTATATAGTTCTAGGTTGAGATTAATCCCAAGGAAGTTAAGGTTAAGGTGTCTTAACTATATAATGGTCTATCCTTATGGGGTTATGGATTTGAAGAATGATAATTTTGGATAAATATTTAAAGTGAATGGTCACTAAGTGTAACCTTACAAGGGTGAGTAATTCAATGAGGAAGTTCACTGGCGACCCTAAAGATTTAATGATATAAAGTGGGTTATCAATTTGGGTGTGTTAAACCAAGTGCTTTTAAGTGGAAACCTAGAGTTTATTTTCTTTTATTTCATTTTAAATATGGTTCATCTTGTCATTTTCCTTATTTTTATCCCTTCTCTTCCTTTTAATTATTATTCACATTTATTTCATAATGGTCTCCTAACAAATAGCATTACCTTGCAAAAATTTCATAATGTTGAATAATTTGGTGAAGTTGACAAATCTTTGAATAAGGCGAGAAGAAGTCAAGGATTCAATGTTTAGAAAATAGATGATTGATTCTTCAAATCTTATATTATGCAGTTGTTCATGATTTTGGTACCTTCTCCTTACAATTTAGGTATATGAAATGGTCCTGTATCCCATTTTCAAGTGATATAGTTATTTTTTTTTCATTTTTATTCTCTTAATATTGCTTTTAAATACTAACCCTCTCTTCACCCCCACTCACCTTCTCCATACTTCTACTCTATGTTTTTCTAACAAAAAACCAATCCTAGATTCAAATATATTACCCTTAGCCACTCATATCCAAAAACTCTATCCATAGTCTCCCTCTACTCGAAGAGCATGGAATTGATAAACTTCTCACCAACCTAGCATCTAGTGAAAATTCTATCTCTTTTTTAACCAAGTAAAATGATGTTTTGTCCATGATCACCCTAGCTAACAAACCATATTCTTTATGCAATTTTGTGAAATTTTTTTCTTCTTATAGCAGTTAGACCACTCAATTCCTTACTGCCCACCACACTCTATTGGCATAGAGTCAATAAGAAATTTGTAAACCTAGAAGAAATATGTTGCTTCAAAGAAATATCATACCTCATCTTCCTCTTCTTCTACTAAAGAGCACAATGAAGTTCAATCCTCTTTCCCCCCTTCCAAGAAAACTAAGCATTCACCATTTCCCCTGATAGTTTTTGCTTCTAACCAAAAATTGATATCTTCAATTCCTTTGTTATCTAATATTTGTACATTAAAAAGGGTTTCACCTTATTAGAATTGCTAAAGTACATCTCAAACCCTTTAGACCATCACCAACAAACCACATATTTCCACCATCCCTCTAAGATCTCTATTTTAGTCATTCTTGAATTATATCGTTATCTCAATGTCAAGAACAAGACCATGATAGTCCTTTCTTAATGTAAATTTATTTCTTATCTGGTCAACACTATCAACAATTTGGATGACCATCCATCATTTGATGTTGATAATTACCTTAAGTATTTGGACTAGCCCTTTGATGTGTTGGCTATTATAGCTTTAAAAGCCCCAACCCAACCAAAACTAACTTAGTAGGTCACTAATATTGGTGTTTGCCACTATCCATAACCTTATCCTCTGCCCCATGCAAATGTATTAGATCATTTCTTGAGAACTCACCATCTTTCCAAAACCCTTAACTTGTCAGTTTTGTTAATTGAATGGTGTTTCTCTTTTCTATTATTAAAGGAATGATAATGGATGTAGGTCAAATATTGTAAGATAAGTTGTAGGTTGTTGCTACTAAGCCTAAAAGGCTAATTTTCTATCCAACTCTAGTAGTTGGATTGTGTGAAAGATCTGCGGCACCCCTAGCCCCAAGGGAAAATGATTGCTAGTCACTACTAAATTAATGATGTATTTTTCTTCTTTAAATCCCCCGCTAACATAGCCAAGGTAAAGACCCCTCCACCTTCTTCTGAGATGAATTGTGTGATGCTACACTAACTTCCATGGGCTTTTCCGAAATACATGGTAATCCTTATAAAGGGACAAGCTAAGGTTATATATATGGTGATAGAGTTGATGAAAACATTAGAAAATAATGAGTTTATAGATACTAATCCTAGGAACATCAAAATAAGTAGTAGAGATTAGTATGCTAACAAGGTTTAGGAAAAACAAGGTAGTCCAAGAGGATTAAAGGTGGTGAAATAAGAGGGATAGTTTGCATGGTTTTAGAAGGATGTTCATGTAAGCATGGAGGTATAGGTAATCAAATAATAGCTGGTCAAACTAGAAGGGGTAGTGGAAAATCAAGGGCCATGACAAATGCCCCTATGCTATTGTGAGTGCAAGGTGAAACTATACTTGGTAGTCAAAATAGGCAAAGGGAAGGTTATGTAACATAAAATATATAAAGAGAATATTTCCCAAAGTTAATCTATTTGAAGATTGGTTGGTGGTCAATGACTCAACCATAATAGTTGTGAGGACATTAATCACTTTTGGACAAAAGGGGACTATCTATCTAGTGATAGTAATTATGTACCTTATTAGTAGTTTTATTCCCTAATTTAATGAACTATTAGCACTTTTATTAGTAATGTTGGTCTAATATTATATATATATATATATATATATATATATATTTCTTCTTTTATTTTTCCTCACAAGGATAAATACCTTGCCCACTTTCATGTAAATAAGGTAGCTATTCCAATCACTCAAACTCATGCTACAGTATATGATTTTTTCTTCATATCATTATTCTTGAAAATAAATACTGAACTCATATTATTTTACCCATTCTAATTACATGGAAATTAACTATGAACTCAATATTTTAATTTAGGAGTAATTTAGTATGCTTAAAGAAGCCTTGTGAGATCTATTTACTTATATATATATATATAAATCTTTGTTTTGTTCCATATGCATCAAAATAGGTTAAAAGTGTTGGTAGACCTCACTACCCATTGAGCATTTGGATTATCTTCATTAAACCATAGTCAAGATTAGCATATAGGTGAAAGATTAGGAAGACAACACCTTCCTTTAGATAAGTATGAGGAAATTTTGTGAAAGTCTATCTCATATGAAAAATGCTTAGACATGTGCTCTCCATGGGTGCATGAATACCAACCCATTTTCTATTACATTAAAATCATTGAAAAGTTCTTACCAAGCAAACTCTAGCTAATGCTCTCTATTTTAGTTGGTGAAGCCAAAATAATATTTGCTAAGAGAAGGATTATTAGAGATAACATCTTTTTTGGAAAAAATATTAAAGGTTATGTATAACATCCTAAAATTTTATAACTCTAGTTTTCAAGTGTTTAGACTTTTAAGCAAAACCTAACCTAAAACCTTTGATTAATTATTTTTATTAGCCTTTGATCCTTAACTTAGATAAATTCTTAAATAAACCTAACCCAATTATTTTATCTATTTTTCTTTTTATCAACCTACCCCAAACCAGTTTATTTTTTCTAAGTAGGTACTCTAATCCTAGATGATTTGTAATTTTTCCCCCCTAATTCCTTAATCCTAAACATAAACCCAATTCAAATTCTAACCCTAAATATCTTTCCCTTTCCCTTCCCCCCTTTTTTTTATCCTTTTTCTATTTCTTTTTCTTTCCTTTTTTCCTACATCCAAATCAACATACCCTCTTTCCCTTTTGAGCCATGAATCATCTCCTTGCATGATCTCTGTCTATAGTCTCCATTTATCTTCCTTTCCCTTCCCTTCATGTCTATCTCGACCCTTGTACCTCTACCTACTCCTTACAGCCCAACCTCCACTAGCCTATGCCCCTACACCTATACCTCTCATATCTTAGATGAACCTCACTATAATACCCCAAAACATTAAAATCCTAAAATTATTTATCAATAAATTAATTTAGCTTAATTTTTAAAATTTATCTTTATTTAACCATCCTAAATTATTTATAGGTAAATTATATTAATTTTATTTATTTATTATTACTAATATAAAAGTTTTACTCTAAAAACCTGACCAAAATCTCACACAAAAAAAATTATTTTTCCTTTTTCTTTTTCTTTCCCCTTATTTTCTTTAATTTACCTTTTTCTTCTTTTCTTTTCTTCTCTCCTTTCTTTTTCCCCTCCTTTTGTCTAGGTTATTTCATCATTGGCTTAGGCCTTTTTTTCTTTTCTTTCTTCCCCTAAGAGACCAGGCTCGTTCTTTTTTCTTTCTTTCTTATTTTCCTTTGTTCCCCCTCTTTTCTTCCTCCAACCTGTCTTCTCTTATTGTCTTTTTGCCTTCCTTGCACCATGCATGCCACCCCATCCTTCTCACCTCTCCTCTCTCTACCATATAGTACCGTGCATGCTAGTTTGCACCCTATAACCCTACCCCTATGCCTCTGCCCCTGCCCCTACCACCAACAACTACCCTCTCCCCCACCGGAACCATGCACACTAAGCCTATAGGACACATTATCTTCTTCCCCATTCCCTCAACCTCACTCTTGTCTATAAATGGCCCCCATCAAGCGCTCCATCATCTCCTCTTACACTTGCATGCATCTCCTTTTTTTTTCTTCCTTCCTTACCCCTACTAGCTCTAGCACTGTGTCGTTGATGTCGATCCAACTGCCCTAACACCTCTTTCCCCTACATACACCCGTCCCTCACCTATAAAGCTACCCATCTCCCTTATTCTCTCCTTTTTTCCTTCTCCCACACATGCAGCTATTGTATACTACATATCCTCTATCACTGCTACCAGCTATTCTGTTTCATCCTTGCCACCACCACACCAAATCCACTCCACATAGGTGCGCCCGCTTCTGCAACCACCCTAGTAACCATTCTTTCTCTCATTTTAATCCTACCTTCTTCTTTCTCACTCTCGGTTATATGCCACCATACACCACCATCAACCTCCAGCTTCATCACCGCTAAGCACCACCAACTCCAACCAATCCTGGATCTACAACCACCCTCGTGACCTAAAGCTACTAATTCTCACTCTCTTCCAATAAGTCAACCACTGTTATTGCTACATCACCTTTGTGCACTGCCTGCACTATTTTACTCCTCCATTTTCCTCATCTCCAATTCCTTTATCCTCCTTAATCCATATTTAGCTTAATTTCTCTTTTTTTTTCTTCCAAAAAAAGAAAGGAAAATATAAATTGTGTATATTCCCATTTCTTTGTAATATTCTAATGATAGTAGAAGAGGAGGCATAGGTCATGCATGCTTATATATCAAAGCTACTTCAGTAATGATATAGTCATAACTAGGGTTTTATTATGTTTAATATATGTCCTTGTTATGTGCTAAGTGATGGCTTGCATAAAATGATAAATGACTTAAGTGTTGTATATACAAATTTAGCTCGTTAGTAGCAGAAGGTAAGAAGCTTTGTGGTTATGATTGTAGTGATTTCAAGTGTTAATGTATATCCATATCCATATAGTATGATATTACATGTGTGGAAAATTGGAGAGTCCTTGTGTTGGAAGTCTTTTAACTTTGGTAAGGTTTATAAGACCTAAGGGCATTTTAGTTAATATTGTGAAAAGTATCATGTTGGGTACTTTAGGGTGTTAATTAGCATAAAATAGTTTGGAGATCGTATATGAAATAATTGTGGGAAAAATAATAAGGCTTATAGTGAATACAGTAGGGGGTGTGAGAGCTTGAATGAGGTGAGTAAAACCTAACAGGAGTTGAGTAAAGTGGGTTTTTGGTACTAGGGAATAGGTATGCAGTTAATGATGGAATTTTGGGGATTCATGTAAATTTAGATAGTCCTTTCAGCACTATGGGAGGAGATATAATAAAAAGGTGAAATTACGGTCTTAGGAGGCTACAGCTCAAAACCCTAGGGGTTGGCTATTATTGCATGTATGAAATTGGAGAGTTGGACTAAAAACTTGGATTATGATATTTACCATAACATTTTGGGAACATGTAGCAAATTTAACAGCCATGTGAAATAAAGGAAAGTAGTTATAACCAAAATGAGGAGTTAGCGTTTTAGAGAGGGCTCAGATAGGAAGGTATCATCACATGTGCAAAATAGGGGATTTAAGCTACAATATTTGAATTAATGGTTAAATATAAAATTATATTCATGGGTATGGAATTTGAGGTCTATATAAGCAATAGAGGAGGGGCTATGATAACTTGTAGAAATTAGGTTTTTAAGGGGTAACCCTAGAGGCTAGCTATTATCATATGTGGAAAATGGGGGTAACATGCCATGAATCTTGACCATGGGTTTTCTAATGACATGGTAACATTTTTTGTGTAGATTAGGGACTCAAAAGGGAAACTAGAGGTGAGGATATGCCATAGTTGTGAAATTAGAGTTTCAAAGGGAATGGGGTTGTTTTAGGGTAATTGTTGAGAAGATTTATTAGGTGTGCAAGTTGGGAAGTAAATAAAACATGAATAATACATAAATCACTTAAAGTGAAAGATCAATTGAGTTAGGTCTAGTTATAGCTATTGATCCACCCTAAAGGATAGTGGCCAAGAGCAATTTGCCCTAAAATTTGTACCCTATTACCGTTCAGCTAGTGAGAATAGTAGGGACCTAAACTTGGGTAAACCAAACCATTGTATGATAATAACCTATGGTAAGACACTAATTACTTACAGTAGAATACTAAGTGGGTCGGGACTGATTATACTTTGATTATCGATCCACTAGTGAGAATAGTGGCGAGAAGCATCCTACCTTTGAAGTTATACTTGTTTACCATACCATCAGTAAAGAATAATGGATTCCCTTCACCTAACATGAATAAAATCATATGTTGCTTATCATTGTACAAATGTCATATAATAAGATTAGCTTAAATAAGTTGGTATGATCTACTTATTCATATGTGGTCTCTTATTGTGGTGTTCTTGATCTCTTTGACCTTCTAGACTGTATTGTTACCTTACTCAGTAGGTAGTATCCTAATCACCCTCATTATGGGTTATGCTTATCCCCACAAGTAGAGGCCTCCTTTTAGCCTGTGTAGGTGAATGAGGACTCATTAGATAACTTTTTGGCATACAATGCTATGATCAGTGCGGAGTAATGCTAGCATGAATTTTTTTTTCTTCTTTTTAGTTTTTATTTGAACATTTATTATGAATTTCAGTGTTTCTTTTGAAACAAACACCTAACTTTTATTTATGACATGAATTGTACTTATGCTAAACTTATCATGGTATGTATTTTGTTTTACCTTGTCTTATAGTTAGTATAATGTTGGTCTTTACCAAGACTAATACCAATTATGGTGGTAAAAACCGTCTTATGTTTGAATGTTCCTTCACTTAAAACAAAATTTTGTAGTAGTAAATTTTGTGTGTGTTACAAGTTGGTATCATAACTTAGGTTTCAACAACCACGCTTTGTTTTTTTTAAAAAAAAAAAATTGGTTTCAAATGATTTTCTCTTTGAGTTCCTAACTATTTTTCATATTTTGAAAACCTCATTTATGTAGAAAACTAGATTAACTGATGAAGAAATGAAAATGGGTTGCCTAGGTGGCCTCTAATTGTGAATTGCGTGATAAATGCTATTAAACTAGAAGGTTTTAACCTAACATGACTTCTATTTTATAGCTACTTGATCATGAGATGAACAAACGAGTAGGGAGTATGGAGGAGGCCTTTGAGGATTCCATGGATTTGTTGTAATGCTAGCCTCAGCCTTAACCGCGACCCTCACCTCCCCATAATCTTCAAAAGAGCAACGGGAAGGACTAGCTCTAGAGGGTCACTAAACACCACCCTCCACTTTATATTGGTGAGGAGGACCCCTTTATTCTAGTGGGGTAGATTCAGGATATGGATCACACCCTCAAGTTGGTCGATTGCCCACCTACTCGGAAGTCAAGCATAGCAGCATTCTTTCTTCGATGGGTTGTAGGTTGGTAGGTTGTCGTACCTAGGATGGGTCATAGATGTCGTTAGAGGATTTTAAGATGGTAATCCGCACTAAGTTCTATTTAGATAACCTCAAGAGATACAATAAAGAAATTCATGGAGCTCACCTAGGGAGGCATAACAATGAGATAGTACCATGCCAAATTCATAGAGTTTCTAAGGTTTGCAGCTGGTATAATGCCCAGCGAACCAATAGTGGTTTGTTATTATGAGCAAGGGCTCCATTTCAACATCTATCAGATGATGGGTGAGGTAGGCTGGTGGCTTTCCTAGATTTGGCTACCTTATACAAGCGGGCATGCGTCATAGCCACTATAGTTTAAGAGTAGACATCTATTTTATTAAAGAGACAGCTAAAGACAGAATGTTCCGAAGGTAGGACCTAGCCTAAAAGGGTGGACCTTCAGGAATTCAATAGAGTGGTCCCATCAAGAACAAAGAGCTCCGAATGGGTTTTCCCTACCGATGGTGTGGTAGGTACCATCCAGGACATGACTGTAGGGGCAGACTTATCCATATTTTACTCTATGGTAGGCCAGGCCACTGACCTTTTAAGTGCGAGTATCATAGAAACTTTTACCAACCTCAAGGAGGTTAGTTCTTGCAAGTAGGGTCATTAGTGTCACAATAGTAGGCCTACCAATACTAAGCTGAAAGAATTTTCAATAGAGGATGCTTGCCCTAGCCAGTATATAGAATAAAGAGACTAAAGGGAAACCATAGGGGTCCTTCCGTTTTCCTCATAGGGGAGGGCATGCCAAGGGTATCAAAGGATATTGAGTAGGTTTTTAGGAAGGTCAGTCAAGTGAGCACGTGAACATCATCAACCAAGTGGGAGCTAATTGACAACTAGATGTAATTGCAGGTATGTTCACCATCCTTTCTCTACAATTGAAAATATTATTTGTTTTGGGTTCTTTTTTATCACTTATTTTTGCTACTTTTATTGCTAAAGCTGCCCTATCACCATCTAGTAGTGTAGACATAGCTATGATGTTGCCCTCAAGTGATAGACTGGATTACACTAGGTTCTACTCATAGGTGGCCTTAGTGATAGGTGGGGTAGACATCCTAATGGACTTGGATAAGGTAGACCTACGGGATTTTGATGTCATACTGGGGATGGATATGTTAGGGAGATATCAGACAATGATATACTATGAATAACACCTCCAAAATTCACTACTGAATTTTTTTTCTTTTATTTTATTTAAAAGATTAGCGGAAATGAAATAACAAGACTTGTGAATTATGGGAATATTACCTCCACACTTAGTACTAGACCGGTTCACTCATACCGTTCTAGTATCAAGTGCTAAGGCTATAAAATAAAACACCAGTTGCTAGAAACTCAAACCATATTAACAATCAGAGTAGCACAATGAACTATTCACAAGAATAAAATCCACCAATGGTGGTTACAAGATCAAAGAATACATTCAAATCAGGGAGTAAGAGAGAAAGAGGGAAACCTTAAAAGCCCGGATAATTTTCTTATGCTCTTTCTCATTGCCCACTTGAATAGCACTTGAAAAGGACCCGCAAAGGACACTGCCCATTGAATAGGCAGGGCCCCACAAAGGGAACCCTTCAGTACTATGGTACTAAATAACCCTTTAAAACACACTTAAAAGAAGGCCCGAAATGCAATATATGAAACAAAGTTATATACATATATAATAAGAAATGCATACACCACAATCACATACTTAACAAGTCCATCAAACATTAATAAGTCATAATGTACAATCAACACTTCTAGGCCTTAAGCTACTAGTCCATCATTATTTAATCATCTCGGATTATATATATATCCATGTGAGTGAAGGAAACCCACTATTATAGTCGGTGGACAGGAATACATATAGGGAAGAACGCTCATGACCACTATTATTGTCGGTGGATCGATCTCTAGGCAGAATGATCCTGGCCACTATTATTCACCGGTGGACCGGCCTGGCCCCGACTTCATATGGTGTTCCACTATAAGTGATTAGTATTTTTCCATAATTTATTCAAATCTATGATTGGTTTTATTAAGCTCGAGACCCCCACTATTATAACTGGTGGATTGTAATACATATATACATTATCCAGGGCAGCACGCTCTTGGGCCAGTATTATATCCGGTGGACCAGTACTCATAATCATCTTCCAGGGCGACATGCTCCTAGGCCACTATTATGACTAGTGGACCGGTACTCAATATCATAATTCAACTTGGCCTAGCTCATTAATCTTTCACTTTCATGATTAGTATTTTTTCTTTTTTAATCAGCACAAATATTTCATTTATTTGCCTTAGACGGGAGATCAAGATCCTAGGACACAAAGGTACACTGGTCATACTGGTGCATACAAGCTACTTAGTGCCCTTCAACCATCAACCCAGGTATGTAAAGGTACCCTGATCGTACTAGTGTATAAAGCTACTCAGTACCCTACCGACAAGGACACCTAATCCATAATTATTCATACCCTCTAAATAGGTCCGTAGAGCTAGATAGAGTAAAATATAGGGCTTGGCTAGGGCACAAAGGCACACCAGAAAATACTAGAATAATTGTGGGTTAAACCACGTCTTTAGGGTGGTGACCCCTAAAGAGCCACCATTCCCGATCTCGAGGCCTTTCACTATAATTATTAGTGTCTTAATTAAGGTGATCATGTAAATCACAACAATCAAATATTTATTCACTTTTAATTGTTCTGATATCATTAGGTATTTCTTATTCAAATAGTTATCCAAGATAACACAGAGGAATTATTAAGGCCATCATAACCTTATCCAATTCTGACTTAGGATTCGTCCTCGTGATACTCACTAAATACCATTATCTTACTATTCAGGATTACTTGAGTCTTATCACGAAACTCCATTATCCCATCAACATATTAGATACGAATTACTGATTTACCCCTTACTTATATAATTATTAATTCATCCTTCCTTACTTGTCAATTTACCATATTACCCTCTTGTTGCATAATACCCTTGTGATGAGTTCATATTTTGACACTTTTTATATCCTTATAATCTTAGTTTTTGGTAGTTTATTTAACTAATATAGGGGAATAATTATTGTTTTATACTTAAGTAGTAAAAATTGCATAATATTATTATTTGAGCTAAAATGATAATAATTAAGTAAATTTAGAATAAAAAATTATTTACTAATATTTATTAAATTTTATTTTGCAGGTTTTGTTTTTAAATAAAAGAAAAAAAAAGAAATTTGACCTTTGGACCAAAGGCCGAAGGCCGAAGGCCCAAAGACCTGGAAGCAAAAGAAACGAGAAAGAGAACGAACGGACGACGCACAAAAGGACGAGGCGGGCCTACGAATAGGGCTGACGTGGAAAGGCTCCCTGACGCAAGGAAGTCAGCTGCACGCACGACAATAAAAAGAGGAGCGCTGCATTAATTGAAAGAGGGACGGTAGAAGGCATAGCCTTCCGAGGCTCTATGGAACGACAGCAGAGGGAGGCGGCAGAGCCGCATGCCAAAAAGAAAAGAGCCTTTATAGGCTCGGGAGAAAGGCGAAGCGCAGAGAGGAGGCTCGGCCGAACAAGCAGGCCAGATGCAGCAGCACAGAAGTCGAGGCAGTGCGGCAGCAAACATTCACGCCTCCGTGAGCTGTCAGCGTCAAATAAAGAAGAAAAAGAAAAAGAAGTGTGCATGGAAATAAAGGCAAAGAAGGAAGAAAATTAGAGGAAAATTTATACCGGTAGAATTTATTTCAGATAAAATTAATTTTTATCTGAATAAATTCTTGATCTTTTATTCAAAATTAATTTCGGTTATTTCTTTCTCTTATTTTTAATTTATATTTTAGATATATATTTCCGTGTAATTAATTCTTTAATTATGGTTGGCTGATTATTTATTGTTAGGAAATAAATTGAAACCCTGGATTAGAATTTGAATTATAATTTTATTTTCCTTGTTTCATGAGATTGTTTATTGACTCTATGTTAATTGCTATCGTTTATATGTATGATTCTGTCAAGTATAGTTTATTTGGTGCATGCCTTGTTCTGGTTCCTCATAAGTGACAGTATGTAGGATTATTTGCCTGCTAGGTGGCCATCTAAATATACTAGAATTTATATGTATAAATTGTAGCTAGGTTAGATAACAATTCACCTAATCGTTTTGTGATTCTAACTAAAGTGGTAAAACGTTTCAATACGTGTGGGTCAAGAAAAGGAAATACAGTTAGACATGCGTTTTGTACTAGTCTGGGTACTTAGATTGACAGCCTTCCACTTACACTTAATGCATTAAATCTAGTTAAATATAGGAGCCGTTTTTCGCTGCTATACTGCTAGTATTTAATAGGGTTAATATAGGCACGTGGTCGTATTAATTAATTAAGAGAAGTAATATAAGGTGTATGGACCTGCGTTTGGTGTGCAACTTGGTCGATCTCTTTCTCACGATTAAAAGATGACTTAGAAATAAATATTATATTACGACCTAATCTAGTGGTGGATTTTTATTTCCCTAACATATTTCTCATATCTGCGGGTTTCCCATTATTTTCATTATTTTTATTATTAGTTTATTTTATTTTATTTACTCTTTTATTATTATTTTTATAACCCCCATTAGTATTTTCTCTTGTTTATTTATTTTGTGTGTTATTTAGTGTTTTTAGTTTTAAATATATTTAAGCTAGTTAGATAGAGGTGAGCCCTCTCAATCCCCGGCCTAGAACGATACCCTTATTTACCAGTGCTACAATTGACAATAAGAGGGTTTAAATTGCGTGCCGGCTACGGTCACACCACCTTGCTCGGTTTGGGTTACTAAGTTATCTTCCATACTTATTAGGTCACTAATCACCCTTCATAGTCGTTACGCTTATCATATTTCCATTTGGTTGGTTAAATTACCCATTTGCCCTTCTCCGTGTTATAATTACCAAATTTCCCTCTTGTTGGTCAAATTACCCTTCTCTATTATCATAATTACCAAAATACCCTTCTCCATTATCATAATTATCAAATTACCCTTTAGTTGGTTAAATTACCAAATTACCCTTCTCCATTATCATAATTACCAAATTACCCTTCTCCATTATTATAATTATCAAATTACCCTTCTCCATTATCATAATTACCAAACTATCCTTTAGTCGGTTAAATTATCAAATTGCCCTTCTCTATTGTCATAATTACCAAACTACCATTCTTCATTATCATATTTATCAATTTACCCTTTAGTTGGTTAAATTACCCTTCTCCATTATCATAATTACTAAAATGCCATTCTCCATTATCACAATTATCAAATTATCCTTTAGTTAGTTAATTTACTAAATTACCCTTCTCTATTATCATAATTATCCAATTGTCCTTCTTTATAATCATAATGATCAAATTGCTATTTAATTGGTTAAATTACCAAATTGTCCTTCTTCATTATCATATTTACCAAAATACCCTTCCCCATTATCATAATTACCAAATTACCCTTTAGTTTGTTAAATTACCATATTGCCCTTTTCCATTATCATATTTACCAAATTACCCCTCTCCATTATCATAATTATCCAATTATCCTTCTTCGTTATCATATTTGCCAAATTATCCTTCTCTATCATCATAATTACCAAATTACCCTTCTCTATTATCATAATTACCAAATTACCTTTTAATTGATTAAATTGCCAATTTTCCTTTCTCCGTTTTCATAATTACCAAACTACTCTTCTCTTTTATTAAATTATTATTTTACCTTCTTTTACACCGAATTACCATTTTACCCTTATCTTTTATTAAATTATCTTTTTATCCTTCTAATTTATTAAATTATCATTTTACCCTTCCTTTACACCAAATTACCATGTTACCCTTCTCTTTTATTAAATTATCATTTTACCCCTTTTATTTACAAAATTACCTTTTTGCCCTTTACTTCCAAAATTACTATAATACCCTTTTACTTATAAAATTACCATTTTTTCCTTTACATCCAAAATTACCATTTTACCCCTTACTTCCAAAATTACCATAATATCCTTTTCATAAAAATTTATTATTTTGCCCTTTACCTCTAAAATTACCATTTTCCCTTCACTTCTAAAATTACCATAATACCCTTTTACTTTCAATTTATCATTTTTCCCTTCTCTTCCAAAATTACCATTTTACCTCTTGCTTACAAATTACTATTTTGTCTCTTCCAAATTTACGACAATACCCTTCTACTTATAAAATTACCATTTTACCCTTTTATTACACCACTTTTATTAAGTTATCATCACCACATGAATATTAATATCACTACTCTATTTTCATCATCCAACTCCACAAACTATAATATTTTAATATAATACTCATTAGTACCCACACATAATAGGCCACATTCTTGCACATGACATATTACTAAAATACCTCTTGAGCTTATAATAATATTTTTCAAGCATTAATGATCATAATAACATAATACATCACGGAAAGGTACTCAACCTTTTCATTAATAAACAAACTCTTTCCTTAATTAATATTTCCACACATAGCATATAAACTAATATGCTTTCCTTTTTATCAATCACTATAAGCAACTACATATAATATATTAAACAACAAATATATCATGCAAAATAACTTATTAAAACCCTAATATGCTAGCATATGTTTATCCATGCGTTTAAGTGAGATTTAACAATTACCTTAATTCCTACAAAAATCGAACCTTACCGATATTCCGATTAAAGATTCAAGCTTTGATTATCAAAACAAATCCCTAAGAATAATATCAATATTTATCACATTAGAAAATAGAAATAATAAAACCAAAAGAATAAGACTTAAAAACTTAATTAATGAAATGCTTAAATATTATTATACCTTAAATATTATGAACTAAAACAACCAAGGTATGTAGCAGCTCATACTGCTCATGCCGCATGAGCTGCATGTAAAAACAAGGGTGGAAGGTGGCATGAAGAAAAGGAAGGAGGGGCTATTTTTTGGTTAGGGTTTTGGGGCTAGAAAGTGGGCAGCTGGGGGAGGATTTGGGGCAAGGGAAGAGTGCAGGAGTGAAGAGGGGGGTGTAGGTGGTGGTTGAGGATAGGTTGTTGGCAGCCAAGGGCAGCGGTGGCGAGGGTACGAAGTGGGCTGTAGGGGTAGATGGGGCTGAGAAGGAAGGAAAAGGGAAGGAAAAAATGAGGGGCTGCAGGGGTTGGTTTTGGCCAAAGGAGGTGTGGGGGTGGTAGAGGAGTTTGTAGGGAGTGGCTTGGTGGTTTGGGTGGCAGTAGAGGTAGCGGGACGGCAGTGTAAGAAGGAGTTGTAGGGAAGTTGTCGATAAGGGAGAAAAAGAAGGGAAAAAGAAGAGGGGGGAAGCAGGGACTGTAGGGGCTCGAGGGGGGTATTGTGGTGGTGTAGGGCAACAGTAGAAGATGGTAGGAGGCACTATATGTAGCTGGTGTGGCGGAGGAAGCGGTGGAGGGGCGGTGGTGCACAAAACAGGGATGGTAATGGAAGGAGAAGAAAAGGAGAGAAAGGAGGTCGGCGAAGGTAAGGAGTTCAAAAAATGGGGTAGGAAAGGGGTTATAGAGGAGAAGAAAAAGAAGAGGGAGAATAGGGGGAAGGTGGCCGGTCGGTGGTAGTGTGTAGGGTGGTAGGGATGTGGTAGCGTGGCAAGGAGAGGGAAGGGAAGAGGGGAAAGAAAGGCCATGCGTGGTTGGGGATTGCATGGCCGGTTGGGTCCAAAATGGTGGAAAAAAAAGAACGAGGGAGGGAGAGAGGGGGAGGGTTGCAGTGGTAGTGGTAGGGCGGTGGTCGGCATACTTGAGGTGGCAGACCTGGTCGATGAAGACAAGTCGGGGTTCTCAGGGTGGACATCGTTGAAGGAAGAAGAAGAAGAAAGAAAGAAGGGGAGGGGTGCAGCAGGACGGGCGTAGGGGAAAAAGCCGACTCGGGTAGGAGGGGGAAAGGAAAAGAAAGAAAAACAGGGGGAGCTGGGCTAGTCGATGCCGGTGGGGGAGAGGGAGAACGGGCCAGCGGCCCAAGCACGTAGGAGAGGAAGCAGACTAGTTCTAGCGGCTCGAAGGAGGAAAAAGGAAAAAGAAAGAAAGAAGAAAAAGGAGAAAAGGGAGAAGGAAAAGGAAAAAAGAAAAGGGAAAATAAGGAAAATAAGGAAAATAAAATAATTTAATTTATAAAATAATAAAATATAATATTTTTGATAAATTATTTAATTTAATATAATTTAATATCTTGGTTTAAAAATGATAATTTTAGTAAAATATTAGTTTGGAAAATTATTTAAATAAAAAGAATATGATAAAATAACAAAATATTTATTTTTAATTTATTAAATATTCTAATCTAAATTTATATACTCAAAAATCCATAAAATAATTAAACTAAATAATTTTAAAAGCTAATTTATTTCAAATAAAAGCTATTTATTAAATTATAGATTTTTTAAAATTTTGGGGAGTTACACTATAAGCAGGTACTTATGGTGTTACTAGGCCTACGGGGTACTAGTGTTTCCTATAGGAAATGCTAACCTAAACCCACAGCAAAGGTAGTATCATCACACACACTACACTCATTGATGCAAAAGAGGTATTTGATGTACTTATTTATTGTTTAGGACCTAAATAGGGATTTAGCGGCCCTAAATGACATTCCTATGGTCTAAGACTTTCCTGATGTGTTACCGAAGGAGATACTAGATATGTTGCTACTATGTGAGATCAACGTAACCATCAACCTAGTGTCAGGGGTTGAACTTGTGTTAAGAGCCCTTTATTCAATGGCACAAATAGAATTAAAGGAGCTAAAGGCTCAACTAGAGGAGTTATTGGCTCATTGGTATATCTAATCAAGTGTGTTTGCATAGGGAGGTCCTATTCATGAAGAAAAAGGAGGGGAGCCTCCATTTATGTATTAACTATTAGGGGTTGAATCGGGTTAAATTAAATAACTACTATCCATTCCTAAGAATTGACAAACTTTTTTACTAGCTTTGGGGTACTAGTGTCTTCTCAAAGATTGACTTGAGGTTAGGCTACCACTAGTTGCATATTGCTAATGAAGACAACCATTAGGACATAGTATGGGCATTCTGATTTTATGATGATGTCATTTGGGCTCACTAATTCTCCTACCATATTTATGGATCTAATGATGAGGAATTTCGGGCCATTCCTTAACAAGTGTGTAGTTGTGTTCATCGACCACATCTTGGTGTACTCTCAAGGTAAGAAGGAGCACGAACAAAACTTGTGCACTATTTGTCCCTCCTTTGGGAGTATTGTATGTATGCTAAACTCTCCTAGAGTGGATTATGGTTTTTTGATGATGCCTTTCTTGGATAATTAGTGTTAGCAAATGAAAAATTGATTTTCCCCCATATTTTTATCTTGCTTTCCCTAAATTTTTGTTGTCTTACTTAGCATCCTTTTATGTTTTTTTTAATAGTGGATTTTAGGAAAATTTTGCACAAACATAATGATTGAATGGAATCATGCACGGGGTTAAGAGAATAATCAATTATATAGAGTTGAAAGGAGGAGCAAAGGAAGCAAGAATAAAATGATTTGGTTGTTACATAGCCGGCCATTACAACTTTGCACACTCGTGCAAGTCCAACTTCCTTAAATGTTGAGAGGTAAAAGTTACACGGCCAGGCGGTGTAGCTTTACATAGCTATGCAACTATTTAAAAAAGCTCCACACAGTAATTTTCTTGCACAACCCAACACACCCTTGCACACCCGTGCACATCCATTCCACTAAGAGTTGAAAACCTACATGACCATCTGATGCAGCCTTACAAGGCCATGTAATCATTTTTCATGATTTATTTCACATGATCTCCCACTCTTTTATGCAGAGATACAAGGGTAAAAGGTATAGGAATGATAAAGTTAAGGGGGAGAAGGCTAGTTTTTTTTCATTGCTTCTCAAGTAAAAGAAATCTATTGTAATCTAAATTTGGTTTATATATAATTTGTGTTCTACAATCAAGATTTCAAAGAGTGTATTCCAACTCTATGAGCCATTAATTTTATCTTCAATCTACAGTTTCATCTTTTCATTTTTCTCTTTGATTATTTAATATTTTTATAATATGCATATCAATTACATTCATTATTAGCATTTTATCCAAGTCATGAGTGAGTAATTCTCTTTATCTAGGATTGAATTAGGCTCTATTTGTTATGAATAAGATGAGATAAATTACATGTCATATGTATAGCTCATATCAGTTGTTTCGAATGTTAGAAATTAATGATATAGCTCGGGTTTTAAAGAATCTGATTATATATGTAGACGTTGATTATGACTAAAAGGTCGAATTTAATGTCAGAAAATTAAAGTACGAATGGGAATCCAATTGATTACGAGGCTAGACAATTGATTATTAGGGACTATTTAAATTAGTTGTGTTTAATGGGTTTAATCTAATTTATTAGTCATAAAAGTAGTCAATAGATTAGATTAGATATGTTCCTAGATCATTAAAGACGTTAGTGAGTTAAAATTAACCGATTGTTCATAGCAATCTTGAACTATACTATAGCACACTAATAATACATATTTTTATACCCAAAATAAGACCGATATTCAATCTAAGGTTTACATCTATAGTCTCATCATCTATAATTTATTAGTTAGTTTACTATTTATCTCTATTTTCCCTTTTATAGCAAATCTAGATAGCTAAAATAATGAAACTTGGTAATTAATTGTGAAGTCCCTGTGGATACAACCTTAATATGCTAAAACACAGTTGTGTGCTTGCGGAATAGCATTTATCAAGTTTTTAGGTACAAATACAATATGATCTAGTGCATCTACATCATACCTCCCACTTTTTTTTGCATAAAGAGCACTCACCATACCATTGGAAATGATTTGGGGCTACATCTTCAATGAGTTGTCATGCTTCTTGAACACTTTTGTTCATTATTACGCCTCTGGCTGCAGCATCAATAGTCATCCTTATGTTGTAAGGAAGACCATTGTAGAATGTATGGACAATGAACCAGTCCTCCAATTCATGATGTGGGCACATCCTTATGAGGCCTCTATACCTCTCCCAAGCGTCATATAGTGATTCCCCTTTTTTCTATGTAAAGGCTATCATTAGGTTCCTTAATCAAGCCATTTTCCTTGCAGGGAAATACTTGTCAAGGAAAGCTTGTGAGAGTTGATCCTAAGTGGTGATGGAGTCGAGAGGGAGTGAATGCAACCAAGCCCTTGCCTTGTCCTACAATGAGAAAGGGAATAACCTTAGCTTGATAGAATCATCCGAGACTTCATTTATCTTCAATGTACTGTAGTATCTTAGGAAGACTAAAATGTGAAAACTTGGATCTTTCATCAGGCAACCAACAAATTGATTTTGCTGCACCATATAAAGGAGTGTAGGCATCAACTCAAAATTGTTGGCAACAACATTTGGCTTCCTAATACTTGACTGCATTCCTTGGGAGATCCAAACTCCTTAAGGGAGTGATTTTGCTCATCTCATCCATCTATATCACCCATGCCTACAAAACGTGTGCTTGCTTTCATCTCACGTACCCAAGTTCTTAATTCACTCAAGGTTATCTCAATTTTAGGATTCAACATAACTGGAGGTCCTAAATGAAGAGATCGTTGCATTTAAGGCACCTAAACATGAAAAACAAAAAATAGTCATGGTAGGAAAGAAAAGCAAAGAAATAAGGAAATTAGGTAAAGAAACATTTAGCCTAGCCAAATAACAAAGTAATCAATATTAATTTTTCGAATTCCTTGACAATGGTGCCAAAAACTTAATAGGCGCTATTCTATAGGCACATGACTGCATTGTAGCATTTCAAGGTCATATCTATAGGGACATCACAATTAATTACTGAAATTCATTATTTTAGCTATCCAGATTTGCTATAAAAGGAAAAATGTAGGTAAATGGTAAACTAACTAATAAATTACAAATGATGAGTCTATAGATGTAAACCTAGCATTGAATTTTGATCTCTTTTTCAGTATAAAAAAATGAAATATTAATGTGCCATAGAATAGTTCAAGATAGTTGTGAATAATTAGTCAATTTTAACCCACTAGCCTCTTTCAAGATCTAGGAATGGATCTAATATAGTCCATCGACTACTTTTATGACTAGTAAATTAGGTTAACCCCATTAAACACCACTGATTTAAATAGTCCCTAAGAATCAATTGTCTACTCTCATGATCAATTGGATTCTCATTCATATTTTAATCTTTCAACATTAAATTCAACCTTTTATTCATAATCAACATATATATATATATATATATATATATATATATATATATATATATATATATAATCATATTCTTTCAAACCCAACCTATATCATTAATTTCTCATATACGAAACAACTGATATGAACTATACATACGACATGTAATTTAACTCATCTTATTCACACCAAATAGAGCCTAATTGAATCCTAGTTAAGAGAATTACTCTTTCATGACTTAAATAAAATGCAGATAATGAATGTAATTGATATGTATATTATAGATATCATAAATAATAGAAGAGAAAAATGAAAATATCAAACCATAGATTGAAGATAAAAGTAATGATCCATAGAGTTGAAATACACCCTTTGAAATCTTGATTGAAGAACAAAAATTACATATAAATCAATTGTAGATTATAATAGATTTTTTTTACTTGAGAAATAATGCAAAGAAACCAACCTTATCCCCCTAAAATATATCGAGCATGTCCCTTTTATACTCCCTCTCTATCTACACATAAAAGAGTGGGGGATCATGTGGAATAAATCATGTGAAATGCTATTAACTATTTGGTGCATGGCCTTGTAAGGCTGCACTGACTGGTCGTGGAGGTTGTTGACTCTCAGTAGAATAGATTTGCATGGGTGTACAAGGGTATGTTGGGTTGTGTGAGAAAATTGTTGTGTGGAGATTTTTTTGGTAGTTACATGGTTGTGCAAAGCTACACCACCTGGCCGTGCTACTTTTGTTTTCTCGGCATTTAAGGAATTTGGACACGTATAGGTATGCAAGGTTACAGTAACTAGTTGTGGAACAGCCAAATCTTCTTCCTCTTGCTTCCTTTTCTCCTCTATCCAGCTTTTTGACCCTCTTTACTTCTCTAAAGATATGTAAGGTTTATTTTCTTCACTCAAGGCCCTCCATCTCTATGCATTACTCCATTAAATCATTGTGTTTGTGCCTTGTCATCTTATCCTAACCAATTATTATGTGAAATATGTGGAATTACTGGTCACACTACTATAGACTGTTAAGTTGGAACATTAGTATCCTCCAAATTAAGTGTTAATGAGCATGCTAATTAAGTGAACAACTTTAATCAAAAAAGGGATCCCTTTTCCAACACTTATAGCCCTAGGTGGAGGAATCATCCAAATCTGTCCTATAGAAATCCACTTTAGAATTTTGTGCCTCAATGTAATTATATCCTTCCAAGTTTTCAGAATCATAGGTCTCCCTAACCTCCTATCCAAAAGTCTAACTTAGAAATATTAATGGAGAACTTTATGATGCCGTGAACTAAATAGAACGAAGAGTTTAAGTAAAAAACGAATGATTTTAGACACCAAAATAATATCATGAGTGATTCCATTAAAAATTTAGCTTCTGTGGTTGATTCAATAGCTACACATGCCAAGATGCTAGAAAAATAAATCATGCAAATAGCTCTGTAAGCTAGCTCATCTTCTAGACCTTCTAGGATGTTTTCGGGGTAACCAGAAACAAATCCTAAAAATCAAGTGAATGCCATCACACTGAAGAGTGGGAAGGTGGTAGAAGGACCTAGGTTGAAGGAGAGTGACGAGAGCTTATACAACGACGTGGAAAACCCAATAATTAATGAGAACATAACTAATAGTCAAAGATAAAAGGTTGAAAAAAATGTTCTACCTACACCCTATAAGTGTCCTCTACCATTCCCTCAAAGGTTAGAAAAAGACAAACTTGATTAGAAATTTGGTAATATTTTGGAAATATTAAAACAAATTCATATTAACATTCCCTTTTGAAGCAATTTCTCAAATGCCCTTGAATACAAAATTTTTGAAGATTTTTTTTTTCCAACAAGAGAAAGCTATAGGAATATGAAATGGTCTCTCTCAGAGAGGAGTGTAGTGCTATTATCCAAAATAAGTTACCTCCTAAGTTAAAAGACCCCGGTTCATTTTCTATTCCATGCATCATTGGTAATATTTCCATTAATCGAGCATTATGTGATATGGGTGCAAGTGTAAGTGCAATGCCATGGTTGGTCCATGACAAGATTCAAATAGGAGATTTAAAGCCCACCACCATCTCCCTGTAACTTGTTGATTGATTGGTAAGACATCCAGTATGTATTTTGGAAGATGTACCCATCAAAGTTGGTAAGTTTTTTATATCAGTTGACTTTGTTATTCTAGAAATTAAAGAAGTTTCTCAAATTCCTATCATTCTACATAGGTCATTCCTAGTCACTATTGGAGCCATTATTGATGTTAAAAATAAGAGGTTTTCTTTGTATGTTAGTAGTAAGAAGGTGGAATTTGCTTTATCTAATGCTATGAAATTCCCTCTAATTGATGACTTTTGTTATATGATCGATTCAATAGATAAGGTAATGAATGAGGATCTTGTTGAACACTTCTCAAGTGACCCTCTTAAGGAGTGTTTGATGAGAGTTGGATTGCCTAGTGATGAAAATTCTAAAATTGTTGGTTTTACCAAGATCTTGGAGGAATGTCCCATTTATACTCAAGAAAAGCAAAAGATAGAATCTTGAAGTGGAATCAAGCATTCCTACCCTAAAGACAAATGTAATACCTAAGGTGGAGTTAAAATGCCTCCATACTTCACTGAGGTATGAATTTCTTGACTCTTATTCTAAATACCCTATCATTGTTAAAGCTAGCCTAAGTAAGGTAGAAGTTGAAAAGCTTCTTAGAATTCTTAAGCTGCATTGAGAAGCCATTCATTACACCATAGATGATATTAAAGGCACAAATCCTTCCACTTGCAAGCATCGAGGTCTTTTAGAAGAAGGGTACAATCTATCCGTTGAACATCAACATAGATTAAACCCTAATATGAAAGAAGTGGTGAGAAAAGAGGTCCTCAAGATACTTAATACACAAGTCATCTATCCTATTTCTGATAGTGAATGGACGAGCCCGATGTAGGTAGTACCTAAAAAGGGAGGTATGATGGTCCTTAAGAATGATAAAAATGAATTAATCCCAACAAGAACCTTTATGGGTTTGCAAATGTGCATAGAATATAGGAAATTAAATAAGGCCACTCATAAGGACCATTTTCCTCTACCATTTATCGATCAATTGTTAGAAACATTGGCTCATCATTCTTAATTTTGTTATTTAGATGGGTATTCAAGATTTTCCCAAATCCTCATTCATTTGGTATATAAGGAAAAAACTAATTTTACATATCCCTACACCACCTTTGCATATCGAATGATTCCTTTTGGCCTATGTCATGCCCCTACCATCTTTCAATGATGCATGATGTCTATCTTTTCTAACTTTATTGAAAATATAATGGAAGTTTTTAGGGATAATTTTTCTGTCTATGGTACTAATTTTAACAATTATTTAAGAAATCTTTCTAGGGTTTTAGAGAGGTGTAAGGAAAAAAAAAACTCATTCTCAACTACGAGAAGTGCCATTTCATGGTATAAGAAGGGATTTTTCTTGGCCACATAGTCTCTAGTTAGGGCATTATGGTAGATAAGGAAAAAAATTACATTATTGAAAAGATGTCACCCCCAACTTTCATTAGAGACCTCCAAAGCTTCTTATGAAAAGATGGTTTCTATCGGTAGTTCATTAAGGAATTTTCAAAATTTTCTAAACCTTTAGCTTAGTTACTCATCAAAGATATGGCTTTTGACTTTAACCAATCATGTTTAAACACCTTTAATAGGTTAAAATAGGCATTAAAAACTACCTTAGTAAGGCAACCTCCTAATTGGAACATCTCATTTGAGGTTATGAGTGACATAAGCAACTATGTAGTGGGGGTAATTGTTAGGTAGAGAAAAGATGGAAAGGTGTATGCAATTCACTATGTCAGTCGAACCCTTTAGGATACCCAAGTTAACTACGCTATAATCAAGAAGGAACTCTTGGTGGTGGTGTTTCCATAGGATAAATTTTGATCATACCTAGTAGGATCAAAGATTACCGTCTTCACTAATCATGTAACCCTTAAGTATTTGTTGACCAATAAGGATGTGAAACCATGTTTTGATAAGATGAATCCTTCTACTCCAAGAGTTAGATCTCAAAATTCAGCATAAAAAGGGAATTGAGAATGTAGTAGCTGATTATCTTTCTAGAATAAGGTCAGACATAGAGGGAAGTGAAGAGGATGATTCTCCCTTTGATGATTCATTTCTAGATAATAACCTTTTGGCCATCACTAACTTGTTAGCCTAATGTTTTGCTGATTTTGTTAATTATAAAGCATTTGGGGTACTACCATCGGACCTATCCTATCAACAAAAGAAAAAGTTCCTCTCAAATGTGAAGCTTTACTATTGGGATAATCATCACCTTTATAAGAAATGTGCAGATGAAGTCTATAGACAATGCCTGCTGAAGAGGAGGTTGGAAGTGTCATTGCTCATTGTCATATTTCACCATATGGGGGTCATGCTAGCACTTCCAAAACATCTTCAAAGGTTCTCCAAGCAGGTTTCTATTGGCCCAACATTTTTAAAGACAATATATTACTTCATGCAATTGATGCCAAAGGATTGATAACATATTGAGAAGAAATGAAATGCCTCTCAATAACATCTTCGAGGTTAAGCTATTTGATGTTTGGAGAATCGAATTTATGAGACCCTTCCTATCCTCCTACAACAACAAAGTTATTCTAATCACTATTGATTATGTCTCAAAATGGGTGGAGGTAGAGGCAACTACCACCAATGATGCCAAGGTTGTGGTGCAAATATTATAGAAACTAATATTTCTAAGGTTTGGTGTTCAAAAGGTAGTTATCGATTATGGTGGTTCCCATTTCACCACTCGACTTCTCAGCACACTTCTAAAAAAATACGATGTTACTCATAAAATGACCACACCATACCATCCCCAAATGAGTGGACAAGTAGAGATCACCGACAATGAGATAAGGGGGATCCTTGAAAAATCGATGGCCTCCACATGAAAAGATTAGGTTATGAGGTTTAATGATGCTCTATGGGCTTACCGAACCCCTTACAAGACACCAATTGGAACAACACCCTTCCAGTTGGTATATGGAAAATCCTATCACCTGCCCATTGACATTGACATAAGGCATTTTGGGTAATATAAGTGATCAATTATGATTTAAAAGCCATGAAAGAAAGGAGGAAGATCAAACTTAACGAGCTTGACAAGCCGCGATTGGATGCCTATGATAATGCATGAATATATAAGAAGAGAACCAAGAAGTGGCATGATAGCATATTATCTAAAGGGAATTTCATGAAGGAGATTATGTGATCCTTTTTAATTAATGCCTCAATATTTTTCCCATGAAAGCTTCGTACTTGATGGTCGGGGCCATTCCATGTTCGAAAGGTATATCCGTTGGGGGTTGTGGATATTTGGAGCAAGTCCACTAGCATTTTCAATATTAATGGTCAAAGATTGAAGCCTTACATTATTGGTTCTCTGGTAGAAAAAATAAGCAAACTCGCTCTCCTAGATCTACCTTCCATTGGAATAAAAATTGGTCAGGCTAAAAACCTTAAGCGCTCTTTGTGAGGCAACCCATTCTTTTATGTGTTTTTTCTTTCATTTTTGTTCTTTATTCCTTATGTTTTTGTTCACTTTTACTTTAAATTTTCCTTTATTTTTTTGGAATGTTTTGATAGGACCTTTTATGTTATGATTTAAGGAGGAGAAAGACAGAGGAGAAGTGTAAGTTTATGGCAAAACATGATAAAAATAAGCTAAAATGGGCATTACCTAGGCATAGCCTAACGAACAGTCGTGCAACCCCTAGGGAGGGAAAATCTCAAAACAATGTTTTTGTATGGTTGTATGACATTATTCCTCAATTTTGTGAGACCAGGAATTGCACAAGGTTAGGTCATGCCAATCCAGCATGAACGAGTCGTGCCAATCCAGCACAATAGTGCTATTGTGCCCAGAATTTTTACAAGACTAGAAAACTTACAATGCATGGTCATGCTTAATCACCATGCCCATGCCAATCCATTTCCAAAATTCTACAAGAGCAAAAAACATGTAAGGCAAAGCCATACATTGTTGCATGGCCATATGAATTCGCATACATATATTTGCATGCTCGGATTTGCCCCCCTCATCACCTTTCCTCTGCCTCCAGTTAACTGCATTCGACACTTCCAAGCCTTAACAACCCAATTCAAACACCACCAACACTGTCCCCCACCTCCACTATTATTTGCACCACCATCCACCACAACCCCATATGCCTACACAACCATTACACTACCATTACACACACACCACACCATTTCACAACTACTTCTGCACTGTCCCTTCACTATTATACAACCACTTCAGCCCTACACCTCTACATGACCATAAAAACTCTACACTTTCACCTCACCATGACACAACTACTTCTACACCATCCCATCACTACTGCATAACTACTTCAGCCCCGCACAACCGCATGACCATAATAACTCTACACACCCACTACACTACAACATAACCTTTATAATTTTGCATAACCCTTCAAGACCCCTGCGTAACTACTACTACCCCTGCATAACTACTACTACCTTACACCACCATACCATTAGTGCACAATTGTGCCGCACTAAATTGCACCACCATAATCGTGCGCAACTTCAATCGTGCACCATAATCACCACCACTTCAACATCTTCACCATCCACTCGTGCATTACATAAATTAATCTGTATTATGGTTTGATTTCCATTACTATCTAATTACTTGGATAAATCCTATTCTATATATCTTTATTATAGATTTAATACTTATAAGACCTATTTTTCTTGAATACCTTTTGATTTTTGGTCTATTAGTTTTAGATTTATAGGTTTTGCTTGAAAATAGCCATAAAAAATCATACCAAGTCAATCGCTAAAGGAACCGAAGGAGAATCATCACAACAACCACAATAATAATCCAGAGGATGAGGTAGATCCTTAAATACGCAACCATAGAATCCCTATAGCTTTGTATTTTCCTACTCAGTCCACCAAGAGCATTATGAGGCCATATCTTCTTAAAATATAATGTCCAATTGATATATAGATTGGATGTGTCTCAAGAAGTTAGCGAGTCGAGATGATTTCGAGTATTTGATTACTAGAAACAGCCTCTCCCACTTCTTTGTACATTTCAAATGTACAAGCAAGGGATTCACCCTTGAGTTCCTTAGCTCCTTAACTTTTAAGCAAAATTAGGGAATTTGTGTCTTTTAGACTCTTCAATGAGTCTCATGCTATGTCATAAACACAATTCTCTAAATTAATTTGTTTCCCTATTTTAGGTTTGAGGCTTCATCTCGAGGATCTCCAATTCTTGGATCCTCAAGAATTTTTTGCCCAAATATCCTTGTCAAATTAAGGTTTTCCTATAAGGCCTCTTTGATCTACTATATTGCACTAAGGTATGTCCACTGACTATTGGCCGGGATAATTTTTAGAAGGGTGAAAGCTAAGGGAATGTACAAAAGCTCGAGCTATGGGTTGTCTATTATATGCTCTAGACTACTATCCTCCAATGAGGGTATAATCTAGTGGATCGCCTCAGTAATGTTAGCACAAACATTACTAGTGATATCATTTTTAGAGGCATCATGAAGTATATCACCCAACGGCTTGGATAGGACATCAAGTGTATCCCGATTAACCTCTTATAGACTTATCTAGGAATATCAACTTGCATAAATATGAAAACTCAATGTGCAAGATTGGTTGTAGTATCGCCTTTACTATAACCAAGAGGCATGCCATGTGTTACCAAATAGAGCTTTTACCACTCTAATTGGTAACACAGATGGCAACTGGTTACCGTCTCTAGCCATACCCCAAATTGGTCAACATGTTCCCCCTCAAGAAGAGCAGCATAATGCCACCGGTGAAGCAGCTGCTTCTCCCTCACTTCCTCTTCCTTCACCTTTGTCCTTTAGCATGTATCCATGTCCTTCTTCTTTTTGGGGCACATTTTATGATTCCTAATTTTAGAGTATCAATGCACAATTCGATACACTGGAGGCTCAAATTGCCAGTCTCAAGGAATACGCCACTCCTATAAACCAAATGAACTTCATGATATAGCGAATGTATCAATGGCATCTCACGCACGGTTACCATCCTTTATAGCCCCTAGAGTGAATGCACTTATCTCCCTTTCACCATTTTACCCTCATATTGAGGACAATGTATTGTCTAAGCATAGGGGGTTCTTGTTAGCTTATCGATTTCCATTTTCATTGCTTTACTTTATTTTGCTATTTTATTGGTGTGTTTTCTTTTTTTTTCCTTGCTTTATTTACATTATTTTGTTTCTCTATTTGTTTGGTGTTCCTTTTTGAAAAAAAATTGGGAAATGATGAGTTGATGATGGAACTTTGATGGAACTTTCTACATAGCTTGATCATACACTAGTGAGACCTATAGACTGCAAGCAAGTATAAGGAAAAATGTTTGGAAATGTTTTTAAGCGTGAACTCTCTAATTAATAGACTCTCAAACCACTTATTACTTTACCACTCTAGAGTTTCATCTTCACTGATTTACCCATCTAGACCGAGACGTAGGAATTAGGGTTAGTAGCAAAAGTACCTATGAGATCTTGAGCCTTATAGACTGTCCATCATTTTTACAATCTTACTGATTTTTTATTGTGTGTATTCTCCCCTAATATGTGAAACTAGGAATTACATGAATTCTCTTCAAGGTCACATATGATCTATACATACATTAAGATGATTAAGGCACCTTTTCTTTTCTTTCCTTAACCACATTAACAAAATGACCTACCAAATGGCATTTAATCCCTTTGCTTAACCACTATGAGCCTTGAGCCTAATTATTCAATAAAAAACTTATATTAGTGGTCTTATTTCTGAGTTATTACATAGTCCTTGTCCAAAATATAAGGAGCAATAATCCTTTAATGCATTTGAATGTAAGAAGGCTAAGTATAAGCAAGGGATGGTAACAAAGAAGAAGTTGGTAGATTTTTGTGGTAAGAAAATGACTAGAAATGTAGCCCCCTTCCTTTTATCTTCCTCTCTTTTTCATTTCTAAAAAAAAAGAAGGAGAATTTAGAAAAAAGGGTGAGTAAGAAAAAGAGAGAGAGAGGAAAAAAAGAAGAAGAAAAGAATAAAAGAGTTGACATTGATTTATGGATGATTTAATTATATGATTCAAGTAGGAAGAAAATGATTGATGACAAAGATCTTGTTTGATTTACTTTGGGGTATGGTGACATATTGCTAATCTCGGAATCTGAGATTTTTTTTTTTTATGTTATCACTCCATTTGTTTTTGGGCCTTTAGCTACAATCTTAGACTTATTCTACCTTTGACCCTAGCCCCATCCCACCATTAATAAGACCCTATAATTTTTGTGTTGCATAGCATTTTTAACTAGCAAAGAATGAGAGTTGAGAGAAACCTATACACATGAGCATAGAGAGTTTATACTTACCTAAAGGGAGGAAGTCTACTTTTTTGTTAGTCCTTGTATCGTAAGGATGAGCATCTATGTGATCCTAAACCTTATTAAGAGTTTCATACTAATACTAATTTGGAAGTCAAGATTTGAGGAGTGTTCACAACATTATGTTTAGTTTCTTACTATTAACACTTGCAATACAGGCTGATCTAGTTTTGTTTGTCTTGCCCGTGGAGTACGTTATATCATCAAAGGCTCTAATCCCATTCCTTTCTATCTTTCTTTTCACTTTTTTTGTTTGGTGTTTTGCTTGAGGATAAGAAAAATTAAACATGGGGGAGTTGATAAACTAAAGTTTTCTCATATTTTTATCCTACTTTTCCTAAATTTTTATTGTCTGGTTTGGTCTCTTATTTGGGTTATTACTTTCTTGATGATGGATTTTAGGAATTTTTTTACAAATATAATAATTCAATGGAATAATGCATGAAGTCAAGAGAATAATTAATTATGGAGAGCCTTGAATGAATAAAATCAACCTTAAATATCTTTAGAGAAGTAAAGAGGGTCAAAGAACCAAAAATAGGGGAAAAAGAGGTAAGAGGAAGAAGATTTGGGTGTTACACAGCCAGCCAGTAATCAGTGCAAGTCCAAATTTCTTAAGTGCCAAGAGAAAAAAAATTCACATGGTTAAGTGGTGCAGTTTTACATAGTTGTGTAACTATTGAACAAAGCTCCACATAGAAATTTTCTTACACGACCATGCACGCCCTTGCACACCTGTGCACATCTATTCTATCAAGAGTCAAAAAACTTCACCGCTAGTTGGTGTAGCCTTGCATGGCCTTACAGTAGATGGTTAATAGGATTTTGCATGATTTCTTTCACACAATCTCCCATTCTTTTATGCATAGATACAGGGGGAGTATGAAAGGGAGGGGCACGACAGATTTAAGGGGGACAAGGTTGGTTTCTTTGCATTATTTCTTAAGCAAAAGCAATATATTATAATCTAGATTTGATTTATATGTAATTTGTGTCCTTCATTCAAGATTTCAAACGGTGTATTTCAACTCTCCAAACCATTAATTTTATCTTCAATCTATGGTTTGGTATATTAATTTTTCTTTTCCATTATTTATTATTTCTATAATATGCATATCAATTACATTTATTATCTACATTTTATTCAAGTTACTAGTGAGTAATTCCCTTTACCTAGGATTGAATTAGGCTCTATTTGGTATGAATAATATGAGTTAAATTGCATGTCCTATGTATGGTTCATATTAGTTGTTTCATAAGTTAGAGATTAATAATATAGGTTAGGTATAAAAGAATCTTATTATATATATACATACATTGATTATGGCTAAAAGGTTAAATTCAATGTTAGAAAAATTAATATACAAACGTGAATCCTATTGATCACGAGAGGATAATTAATTATTAGGGACTATTAAATTATTGGTTTTTACTAGGTTTAATCTAATTTATTACTCACGAAAGTAGTAACTGGATTTGATTAGATACGTTCCTAGACCTTGAAACATGCTAGTGAATTAACTAATTATGAACTTGAACTATACTATGGCACATTAATAATTTATTTTCTTATATTGAATACAAAAATAAAATTTAATCCTAGGTTTACATCTATAGCCTCATCATCTATAATTTATTATTTAGTTTACTATTTACCTCCATATTCCCTTTTATAGCAAATTTGGATAGCGAAAATAACAAAATTCGGTAATTCATTGCGAATTCCCTACAAATACCACCTTCACGTACTATAATGCAGTCATATGAGTGTGGAATAGCATCTATTAGCAGGAGAAGTCATCATGGATCTGGTGAAGATTGTGGCAGTTACATAATGGAAAGTTCCTATAAATGTATATAAGGTTTGTAGCTTCCTAGGTCTTATCAGGTACTACCAATGCTTTTTAAAAATTTTTCAAGGATTGCACACCCTTTGACTAACTTGATGAAGAAGACCACTAGGTTCTTATGGGATGATACTTGTGAGGGAGAATTCTATGAATTAAAGAAGAACCAAACTACTACACCAATTCTAACTCTACTAGAGGGATCAAAAGGTTTTTAGGTCAACAATGATGTGTCTAAGCATGGGTTAGGTGTATATTGATGTGGAATAGTAGGGTGGTCCCCTACACTTCCTGCCAACTAAATCAGCATGAGTAGAACTACCTAACTCATTATCTAGAATTGGTCGAGGTTGTCTTCGCACTAAAAATGTACAGGCACTACCTATATGGAACAATAGAAAAAAATTTCAGTAACCACAAGAGTCTGAAATATATATTCACTCAAATGGATTTAAATATGAGGAAGAGGAGATAGATGGAGTTAGTAAAGGACTATAGCATCAAGTTGACCTACCATAAAGGTAAGGCCAACATCATTGTAGATGCTTTAAGTAGGAAGACATCACACTCTATGAGTTGTTATGTGGAGGCTAATTGACTACTGGAGAAAAAAATTGATGAAGTTGCAAGCTTTTGCTTAATTGAATTATGTTTGAGTTCTTCTCAATTTTAATATATTATATGTTAGTGATTGTTATTGAAATCATTAATCTATTTGCATGTATGAATTAGAGATTAATATCTATCCTTCAAACCCTCCACAAAACCCATGCCATCCCAACCCTAATCACCATATTCAACCACCATCATCATCATTTTCAACACTCATCTTCAATCTATTCTTCTTATTTGATTCTATCGATTTCAAAACTTTGATAATAATATTATTATTATCACACAATCATCCTTAACATCTTAAATTCAAAATCCAATAATCAAGTCATCATCTTTTCAGTCTTCCACCATCATAACATACACATCTCTACAAAACCCTAATTATATACCCTAAACCTAGCTCGCAAACCAAACGGTTCCAATGCCTTCATCATCATCATTAATCCTTCTTTTTCGAATCATCATCATCATCATCATATATTCATCATATTCGGACCATCATAACCCTTAAATAATCCTAACCAAACCATATTAAATAATTTTTTTATTTAAAATAAGAAGGAGAAAATAGTTTCAAATTAATAATATATGATTTAATTTGAGAAAATTAGGGTGTTTTGCTAATTAAAAAGGAATTTATGGAAAATCTTTTAAAAATCCTAATTTAGACTAAAAAGGGGATTTAAATATTATTTTATTCAAATATTATTATTTTTAAATATCCTAAATATTTAGATTAATTTAATTTGGCCTAACCTAATTATTTTTCTCTTTTCCTTTTTCCCTTTTCCTTTTTCTTTCTTCCTTTTTCTTTCTTTTTCTTTCTTTTTCTTTCTTTTTCTTTCTTTTTCTTTTCTTTTTCTTTTTCCTTACCTTCCCCAACTTGGGCCAGCTTACGGCCCAAGTCCCCTCCCTCCTTCCTTCCTTCGGCGCGGGCCATTCCTGTAGCCCAGACTCACTTCATTTAACCTCATGCAGCGTTTTGATTCATTTTACCCTGGAGCATCGCGTTTTATTAAACCCTTCCCCCCTCCTTGCACCGACCGGCCCCGTCTCCCCTCTTTTCTTTTCTTTTCTTTCTTCCCTGGACCACTGGTCCAGCCCTTTCTTCCTCCTTTCTTCTTCCCCCAACCCTTCGCACCATTCTCGTCACCGACCTGCACTTGCACCACCGCCCGCCCTAGTTTTTCGCCACCGGTTACGCTCTATTAACCGGTCGTTTCTTCTCCTCTCTTCTCCCCCTGAATCACCAGCCCTTTTGACCCAACCCGTCTCCCCTTTTCTCGCCCACAAATCCCATCTTCCTACTAACAACCCTTGCCCCGTTTGACTTCTGTCGACCAACCCTCGATGTCGGTAACCCTAACCCTACTTACGCTACTCTCTAGCCAATCCACAAAGCCTAACCTCTCATTTAAACTCTATAAATAACCCCCATAATGGCCCTGTATCGAACTCTTGATCCCCAACCCAGAAATGCCTGACCTTACCACTGCCACCACTTCAGACGCCTAGTCTGCCGCCTCCGGCCAACTTCGCCACCATCCCTGGCCACCAAACTCTTCCTTACACCTCTCTCTGGCTAACCAAACCATCCATCCCCCTTGATTCTTCCTGCACAAGCCACCCCGGCTGTGCGAAGTAGCCTTCTCGATCAACCTATTTTTCTGCCTCCGCCGCCCTTCGAACCACCATTAGCCACCTATTCTGCCATTGCTGCCACTTCTTTCACCTCCCAAATTATGCTGTAGACCATCCTCGAACTTCCCCTAACTCTCTTTTCCTCTTTCTCCCTCTCCTCCTCTCTTTCTCTTCTTCCCCTCTATTCGGCCACTACCGCCGCCGCCATGTGCCGCCACCTTTGGTTGTGCCGACACCTCCATTCTGCTCCTCTCCCTCTGGGAATTCTTAAATAGCCCAACTTCCACCTCCATTCTCCCTATCTTTTTCCCAACATTCAACTTTTACTCTTTTCTTCTCTTTTTCCGGCCACCGCCGCCACCTCCGTGCACCACCGTCGATGCCGCCTATCCCTACCAGCCTAAGGTTTGAACCCTAGACCCTCTTAACCATTTTTCCCTATTTTTATAAGCCTTAGTTTAATTTATTTCATTTATTTGAATATAAATACTATTATTATTAGTAGTAGTAGTATGTATTATTATTATTATTATTATTATTTCTGTTGAGGGCTGAAGCCCTATTGTATTTTATTTTCGATTTTATTATTATTATTCTTATTATTTCCATTATTACTATTATTAATATTAATGTGTTATTATTATTATAATTATAATTATTTTTATTTTTACTATTTTGAATTACTATTATTATTAATATTACAACTACTTTACTTTTAGCTTTGCTATTATTATTATTATTGTTATTAATATTATTAATATTATTATTATTGTTTCATTATTATCATTATTACTAAATTTGGTTATTTATTTTACTAATATTATTATTAGTATTGTTTTGATAAAGGGGTCGAAGCATTTATTTGATTTTATTTTTGAATAATGTCCTTATTATTATTATTATTATTGTTACTATTATTATTATTCTTATTTATATTCTCATTGATATTATTTTTAGTAACATTATTATTATTAAGGTAAAGTATTTAACCCTATATTATCAACTTTTATAATATTTCTATTATTTCTATATCTTTAGCAAAGTTAGAATTTTATTAATGTTATTTTTATTAGTATGTTATTATTTGATCAAAGCCTTAAGGAGACGTAGGAGCGTGCTCTAAGACCGGTGTCGTTTTAGGTAAGGGTGTTACTAAGGCCTTTTGTGTGTTTATATGAATTTTGTGCTTCGCATGCTATATATTCTATGTTTATCGTTATTATTTATGTCGTATATGGTATGATGTGGAGTTGAAGTATGTTTTCGTGTATTTGCATGGCATGTGTATTATGTATATGTGGTGATTTGTTTGTGACCCTGTAAGACATGCATGTGAGGATGCTGATGTGGTTGTGTGGGGGAAAGGATAAAAAAAAGAGAATGGGGGAAAGAAGTTGACCAAAGGATGTGAGTTAACCTAAGTATTTTAATGATCCGTGAGTGGAGGAACAAAATGGGAAATTTATGGGTTTGTGAAGGAGAATCTAATTTATGGTTTGTGTGGGAGAAAGGATGAAAAAGGAGGATGGGGAAAGAGGTTGACCAAGGGAGGTAAGTTGACCTAATTACTTTAATGATTCATGAGTGGAAGAATAAAATGGAGAATTTTAGGGTTTCGTGTGGGAGAATCCGATTTATAATTTTTATGGTTTTTTTTATGGGAGAATATAATTTATGGTTTTATATGGGGGAATCTAATTTATGGTTTTGTATGGGAGAATCCAATTTATGGTGTTATATGGGAGAATATAATTTATGATTTTATAAGGGAGAATCTAATTTATGGTTTTGTGTGGGAGAATATAATTTATGGCTCTATTTAGGAGAATCTAATTTATGGTTTTATATGGGAAAATCTAATTTATGGTTTTATATGGAAGAATCTAATTGATGGTTTTGTATGAGAAGATCTAATCTAGGGTTTGATATGGATGAATCTTTGGTTTTGAGTGGATTATTTGAATCTAGGGTATTGTATGACGGAATATTGGGTTTTGCATGGTGGTATTAATGGTTGTATAGTGGTATTAGGGTTTGCATGGGAGCTTAGGGTTTTGCATGAGAAAGTTTGAAGGTTTGCATGGGAATGCTAGTGAATGCATGGGAGTAAAGTTTACGTGTGAAAAGTTGACTTGGGATATAAAGAAGGTAATAGAAGAGTTATTTGGGTGTTTGGAAGTTTTGGGTGAAAAATAGTACGTAGGATATTATAGGGGTGTGGAGGAGACTAAATTAGGGTTTAGAGTGATTAACTATGGATTTTTGTGATTAATTAGGATTGGAGTGGCTGATTGTGGTTTGTTGTGATTAACTAAGGTTTTGAATGGCTAATTGTGGTTGATATGGTTAAATAGGGTTTGGAGTGGTTAATTATGGTTTGTTGTGGTCAATTAGGGTTTGGTGTGGCTGCTTAGAGTTTCGTGGTATCGTGTGTACTTGGTGAATAAAGTATGTTGATGAATATGGAATCTATGATTTGTGATGTGTGAAGTGTAAAGCGAATGATTCATGCATGTCCAGGGTGAAAGCTTTTGAATAAGACACTTAAGATATTAATAACTTAAAGTGGAAGATATTGAGACGGGACCAGCCGATCCACCGGTTAGGAATAGTGGTTAGGGTTTTACCCTATGTGCGACCGATCCACCGGTAATAATAGTGGTTAGGGTTTTACCCTATATGTGACCGATCCACCAGTTATAATAGTGGTTAGGACGTAATGTCCTATATGTGACTAGCCCACCGATTATAGTAGTGGGGGATCCCAATCTCAATGAAAATAAACCAGGGTTTTGCTAAGGCGAATAAAAGACATTAATTACTTACAGTGGAATACTATGCGAGCAGGAACCGAACCGATCCACTGGTTAGGAATAGTGGTTAGGGTTTTTACCCTATATGTGACCGATCCACCGGTAATAATAGTGGTTAGGGTTTTACCCTATATGTGACCGATCCACCGGTAATGATAGTGGTTAGGGCATGATGCTCTATGTGTGACTGGCCCACCGGTTATAATAGTGGGGTGTTCCTATGCTCGCATGGATTTGATAAAAAGCATGATGTGAAATGAGTTATGATCAGAGATTAATTAAGTAATTAATCCAGACTATAAATAGGCCTTTGTACTTTTACCTAAATTGTTCATATCCCTTTATGTTGTTATGTTGGATTATGCCCTTTTATTATTCTGCATGGATTATGTGTTTATGTGTTGGTCTTAGTGCTCGGTTACCTTACTCAGTACGTAGCGTACTAATCACCCTTTTCATGGGTACTACTCATTCCCACGAGTAGTATGCCCTTCTGACTTCGTACAGGTGGGCGAGATATCAGTCGGGGCTAAGTGTTGAGCATAATTTGGCTCAAGGTTTGAGAGTGTTGTGGCCAGATTCACTCTTGTCGTTATTTTATATTCCTTCTATTATTTCCTTTATATCAAATTCATCCAATATGATTTATTACCTTGCATTGAGTTCTTTAAATGAATCTTTTATCCGCTATAAGCTATTTCTCTTTTGGATATGAATAATAATTCTTTATGCATACTCTGATTTCTATGTTGTTATTTCTTTAATTCATTTTATGAAATCTTGGTTTAAGTTTTGTGTTAATCTTTTTAGCCTTAGCACTTGGTACTGAAACGGTCGGAGAGAACTGGTTTGGTACTAAGTGTGGCGGTAACATGCTCAGAATTTACGGATTTTAAATTAACTATTTTAATTACTTCCGCTTTAAAAAAAATATAGTGAAGTTTGGGGTGTTACACCCAGACCATAAGTCCATATTCCTACATACATCAATTTTAGTATCAGAACTTAGGTTGTAGAGTAGTGTAACATACATGATTAAGATCCAATATTTCCTCCAAGTTTCTTTCAAAAATGGGTTTCTACTTCAAGATTATTGTAATAACTCATTAAGGGGGGTGCCAAGATTTAAATTTTGGTTGACATGAGAAGGAATGTTTTGAAGCACACCATTTGTGGATGTAAAGAAGAGATGGCTAGCCAAGGAGAAGATTTGAGGGACGTTCTCAAGGTCTTGGTGGAGGAGATTAAGGAATTTAAGTTGCATATAGGTAGGATGGAAGCTTTACAAGCCTAAGAATCACATATCCAACATCAAACCCAAAGAGATCAAGTAGAAGAAAATGATAGAAGTGAAACACATAACCGAATGGAAGGAGGGGAAGAAAGTGTAGGGAATTATATACGAGCTCATAACACATCTAGGAAATCACATGATTTTGAAGGTAATATCGATCCAGAATCATTCCTTGCATGCTGCAAATTATTGAATCTATTTTTGATTATATGGAGCTTGATGATGAGAAAAGATGTCGAATTTCCATATTAAAATTTAACAACTTAGCTAGAGTATGGTATGACAATTTGAAGAGAAGAAAGGAAAAGGAGGGAAAATAAAACTAAGATCATGGGAGAAATTGAAAAATTACTTAAAAATAAAATTCATGCGTAGAGAATTTGAGCAAAAGAATTTCATAAAAATAACTACTTTGAGGTGAGGGTTGCTTGGAGTAAATGAGTACATTAGAGGGTTTGAAAGATTAACTCTTATTTGTGATTTTCAAGAAGGAGAAGAGTAAAGATATGCTAGATTTATTGGAGGTCTAAATATTAATATTAGAGAGAAGGTGGAGGTATATCCTTATAAGTTATTTAAAGACTTGGAAAAATTTATAATCAAATTTGAGAAGCAATGGAATAGAACAAAGCCACCAAACAAAGCAACTAATGCACCTTATAATTTAAACTTCAAGGGAGTGTCGAAGCCATCATCTTCTTAAGCCACAATTCAAGACAACACTAGAACATACAATCATAAAGAAAATGGCAAGGATAAGATGGTTGATGAGGTAAGCAATGCTTAAAGTGTAGAGGCTATAGTCATTTTTCTCGAGATTGTTCAAGCCAAAAAGCATTGACTTTGAAGGAAATAGATAGTATGGAAGCTTGTGATGAGGAAAATAAAGATATTAATAAAGACCTTAAGGAATGAAGTGAAGATCCTGAAGATTCTTTAAAAGATGGTCAAGTAGATTGCTATGTTTTACAATGAGTGCTTTAAATGCAACAACAACCTAAACCTACACACAAGAGAAGATCTTTAAAGCCAAGTATAGAGTTGAATACAAAGTATGCAAAGTCATCATTGATATTGGCTCTTATACCAATGTTTCTAGTGAAAGAATGGTGAGCAAGCTCAGATTGATGACCATGGATCATCTAGAACCCTATTCACATGGCTCAACAAGGACAAAGGTGTAAGGGTAACCAAACAAGCTCTTATCTCTTTAAAAATTAAAAATTATTTTGATGATATTTTATGTGATATTCTACCTATGGATGCTTGTCATATTTTTTTAGGAAAACTGTAGAAATTTAATAGACAAGTTAGATATGATGGATTCATTAATGAATATGTGGTGAGAAAAGGCAAAAAGAAGTTTAGACTTAAGACTAATATAGATAAAGAGAGTTTAGCTCTAAGGAGTGAAAGGTAAGATGAGACCAAGGGAAGGAACCAAAAAGGAGGATGAAAAAAGAGAGTTAAACTCGAATGGGAGGAAGAAAAAAAGAAGGAAGATGTCGAAGGTAAAGGTAGAAGAAACAAGAGTAGAATGGATTTGTTGATCCATAAGGAGTTAAATATGATTAAAGCTATCAAAAGTGAGAAAGTATGTTATGCCTTGGTGGTGAAAGAAGTTCAATAAGGGGAGCGTGATAACATGGATCAAAAATTACAATAAGTGTTGAGAGAGTACGCATATATTTTCCTAGAACAGTTGTTACTTAGATTACCTCCTTCAAGAGGTATCGAGCATGCTATTGATTTTATGCTAGGAGTTCCATTACCAAATAATCCAATTTATAGATGTAATTTGAAGGAGTTTAAAGAGTTAAAGAGACAAGTGGAAGAGTTGTTAGATCTAGGCTATATTCGAGATAGAATGAGTTGGTGTAGTGTACCAGCTTTATTGGTACCTAAAAAGGATGGTACGTGGAGGATGTGCATTGATTCTAGAGTAGTCAAAAATATCACAATCAAATACCGATTTTTTATGCCAAGATTAGATTATATGTTAGATGATTTGCATGGATCGAAGGTATTTTTCAAGCTTGACCTTAGGAATGGATAACATAAAATGAGAATAAGGAAAAGGGATGAATAGAAGAAAGCTTTTGAGACCAAGTATGGGTTATAGGAGTGGTTGGTGATGCCATTTAGGCTATATAATGCTGCAAGTTCATTCATAAGGTTGATGACCGAAGTACGTAGACCTTTCCTTGGAGACTTTATTGTTGTTTACCTTATTGATATTTAGATATATATTAAGAGTGAGTTCAAACACATGTAACATTTGAAGAGATTATTTGATAAACTTAGGGAGGTGAAGCTTTATAATAAAATGGAGAAGTGTGATTTTATGATGAAGAGTGTAGTTTTCTTTGGTTACATTGTGAGTGGAGATAGTATTAGAGTTGTTCCTTCAACGGTGGGAGGTATTCAAACATGGACTATTCCTACTAATGTCTATGAGGTTTGAATTTTCCATGAATTGACTTCATTTTATAGGTGGTTTATCAAAGATTTCTCCATAATTGCAGAACCTATTACATAATTGATGAAGAAGGGAGAATTCCATTGGAATGAACATACAACAAAAGCTTTTGAAGATTTGAACAAAGAGCTTTCAAAAACACTAGTATTATCTTTACCTTACTTTGATAAATTATTTGAAGTAACATGTGATGCTAGTGGTGGAGGCATTATAGGGGTAATTTGAGTAGAGAATAAACCAATTGCATTTTTTAGTGAAAATTTGAATGGTGAAAGACTTAATTATTCAACTTATGATAAGGAATTATATGCTATTGTTTTTTGATTGGAAATATGGAGTCATTATTTGAGGCCCAAGCCTTTTGTACTTCACTTGGGTTATGAAAGTTTTAAGTATCTACATCGTCAAAGGAAAGTGAGTCTAAGACATGTCAAGTGGATTAGTTTTTAGCGAATATTTGTGTTCTCTACAAGACATGTGGATGGCAAAGAAAATGTAGTTGCAGATGCATTGTCTATAAAAATTATGACACTTACAATGATAGATGCAAAGCTTTTAGGGTTCAAGATGTTGAAAGGTTAATATGCCATTGGTGATGATTTTTCTTTGATTTGCAAAGATTGTAAGAAACAAGAAAGTTATGGAGCTTATGTTCTTCAAGATGGATACTTATTCAAGAAAATAAAATTAAGTATGCCAAAGACCACAATTTGAGATTTTCTAATCAAAGAGGTGCATGAAGGAGATATTGTAGGACACTTTTGATTTCACGAGACTTTGGAGCTATTGCAAGAACATTTTTATTGGCCATGAATGCAAAAAGGAGTGAAAGTGATGGATGCTATGTGTAATAAAGGGTTATACATGCCTTTACTCATGCCTACTCAACCGCAGGAAGGAGTTAGTATGGATTTTATTTTGGAAATTTCTAGAACACAAAGAGGAAAAGATTATATCATGGTGTTGGTGGATTGATTTTCCAAGATGGATCATTTTATTCCATGTCACAAAATAGATGATCCTACTCATAATGTAGATTTATATTTCAACAAGATCGTGAGATTGCATGGGATTCCAATGAATATGGTTATAGATAGAGATGTGAAGTTCCTAATTTATTTTTGGAAGACATTATAGCATATGCTAGGAGTGAAGCTTCTATTTAGTATATCACCTTATCCTCAAATGGATGGTCAAACCAAGGTTACTAATAGAACCTTAGTATTTTACTAAGGGGATTGATGAGTAAGAATGATAAGGATGGGGATGTTAAGTTAGCACATGCGGAGTTCACTTAAAATTGGATTCCTTCAACCACAAAAAACTCTATTCCATTCGAGATAGTATACAGTATCGATCCATATATACCGATTGATATGATACCATTGAGAGAGTAGAGTTATTTTAGAAACTTCATCAATAAATCAAGGAAAACGTTGAGAAAGAAAATGAAGTATACAAGATAAGAGCAAATAGGCATAGGGTTAACATGTATTTCAACCTGAAGACTTGGTATGGTGGCATTTAAGGAAGGAGAGATTTTCAAATCTAAGGAAAAATAAGCTTATGCTAAGGGCAGATTAACCTTTCAAACTACTTAGAAAATTCTTCAAACGTACTTATGAAGTAAATTTTCCAGATTCATATGGTGGGGGTTTCTAGAACATTTAATGTTAGAGATATTAGTCCTCATTATGAAGATGCAAATTTAAGGGCAAAATCAAGTTAGCAAGGGGAGAATGATGTAGGATAAAATGGTTAAGACTTAGAATTTATTGTGTTGGAACCTGTTATCCTCGATTTATATAGGATCCCCTACAAAATTAAAGACAAACGGATGACTACATTACTAGTTATGAATGAAACTTGTAAAATAAGTCACTAGTGAGAGAGACGTGCACATGGCACGTATGGAGGGAAAAATATGTTTCATGGAAGGATTGAATGTGGAATTTGCATTAGGAGACCATATTTGACACTTTGGATGTGTAATATTAGTTAATATTACATTTATATTAGCTAAGGAGATAAGGAAGTTGAATTAGTCAAAAAGTAGCTAATTCTATCATTTAGGGATTATCTTATTCTATCTTATGAGTTAAGTTTGGAGTATGGAGAAAGCCATGAATTTATGGGTCAATTTCTATCCAATTTTTAGAAGAATTATCTTGTAATATTATAGAGGTCTAATGGCTATAAAATCCATAGAGACACACGACATGAGAAGAGACAAAAATTGATGAAGTTGCAAGCTTTTACTTAATTAAATTCTGTATGAGATCTTCTCAATTTTAATCAAATATATGTGAGTTATTTTTATTGAAATCATTAATATATTTTTATTTATGAATTAGAGATTAATATCTATCCTTCAAAGCCTCCAAAAAAACCCACGCCATCTGAACCTTAATCGCCATATTCAACCACCATCATCATCTTCAACCTATTTTTCTTATTTGATTCTGTCTATTTCCAAACATTGATAATAATATTATTATTATCACATAGTCATCCTTAAAATCTTAACTTTGGAATACAATCAATAGAAGATTATTTTTTCAATCGTTCATCATCTTAATATTCACTTCACTATAAAACCATAATCATAAACCGTAAACTTAGTCCACAAACCAAACTGTTCCAAAACATTCATCATTCGAGCATCATCATCATTAATTCTTCTTTGTCAAATCACCATGATCATATCTTCATCATCTTCAAACCATCATAACTGTTAAATAAACCTAACCAAACCATATTACCACCCAAACCATATTACCACCCAAACCATAAGTCCTTATTCCTACACACCACACATCAAGGTAAGTGTCAGACACGCTTATGTTGGAATGTCATTAGTGAGAATGTTGTGCTGAGGCCTAAGATGATTGAGGATATGAACCAATAGGTCTAGTTGATCCAAGATAAGATGAGAGTAGCATAGAGTCATCAAAGGAGTTAAGTTGATTAGAGACGTTGTAGTGATGGTTTTGAGTCTAGGGACAAGGTTCTATTAAAGGTTTACCCACTGAGGGATACATAGGTTTGATAGGAAGGGTAAGTTAAGATGGAGGTATGTTGGCCTCTATAATATTCGCCATAGAGTCGGAAAGGTTTCTTACCATTTGGCACTTCTGCTATAGCTAGCACAAGTCCATAACATCTTCCACGTCTCGTAACGTCCCATGTGATCTATCTTAATGAGATTAAGATTGATGACTCCCTGACTTATGAGGATAGGCCTTTTCAAATTCACAATACCAAGGTATGAAAAACCAAGAAGATCTTAGCTCCACTCATGAAATTCTATGGAGCCACCATGGAACAAAAGAGGCCACTTAGGAGTCAAAGAAGGACAAAGGTGAGGTGTACCCTAAACTCTTTATTTCTAGTGTGTCAGATTTCAAGTTCTCTTTCCTTTAAGGGGGTAGTACCTAGTAGCACTATGTCCTCATTGTTAGGGATAACCATTAGAATCACCATTTTCATCATTCCCTCCGTCTCCTATCGAAGCCTTAACTAGTGATTTTGGGGCTCAAGTATTCCTTTAAGGGGGTAGTGATGTAATACCCTAAAATTTTAAAATTCTAAAATTATTTATCAAAAAATTAATTCAACCTAATTTCTAAAAAGAATTATTTAATAGTACTGTATTAATTATGTGTAAATTATATTAATTATATCTATTTATTATTACTAATCAAAAAATTCTGCTCTAAAAGCCTAAAAAAACACCACACCCATAAAATTTCTATTTCCCTTTTTCTTTTTCTTTTTCCCTTATTTTCCTTCTTTTCCCTTTTTCTTCCTTTCTTTTTTTCTCTCCTTTCTTTTCCCCCCACTTTCTCCTAATTCTAGGCTATCATTAGCCTAGGCCTTACTTTTCTTCTTTTTTTTCTTCCCACACCGAGCTGCAAGGCCCATTCTCTCATTTTTTTCTTGTTTACCCTTTTTCTCCCTTTCTTATTTCTCCCACCCATCTCCATCCTCACATCACCATCTCTTTCCATTTTTACACCTGAGTTGTGCTCTTGTACACCGCCATGGCATTCTCAACTTTCCTATCTCGGCCATATAGTGACATACATGTTGTCCTCCACCCTTTACCCCTACCCTTGCTCTCCTACACCCTAGCCCCTACATCTCTACCCCTTCCCCTACCACCTGCAACTTGCTTCTTACCCTTGCAGTTATGCACGCTGAGGCTACAAGCCATAATGCCATCTTCCCCTCTCCCTTAACCTCACCCTCATCTATAAAGACCCGCCTCTAGCTCTCATTTCTCTCCTCTCCCACCTACACACATCTCCCCTAATTTTTTTACCTTCTCCACCCATACAAGCTCTAATACCATGTGGTCACCAATAATGCCTAGCCAGACCCCTGCCAACTATCTTCCTAACCTAGGCCCTTACCTCACCTAAAAAGCTACCCTTCTCCCTTCTTCTCCCTTTTTTCCCTTCTCTTTTTCTTATAGCAGTTGTAGGTTACATTTCCTTCACCATCAGTCATTCACCTCCCTCCTTACCGCCACCACACCGAAGCCACTCTACATAGGTTCCCAAACCTATGTAACCACCCCAACAATCCTTCTTTCTCCCTCTTTTCTCATCCCTTCTTCACTCTCCGTCTTAATCATGTGTCACCCTACACTACTATCGGTTGTTAGCTCCACCACCAACTCCATCTAGTATTAGTGCCACCACCACCCCATGACCCGAAGTTTCCAATCCTTACCCCTCTCCACCAAATCAACCATAGTCACCACTCCACCACTGCCACCAGTGCCGTGACCACTATCATGCACCGTCGACACCATTTCTTTCCCCCATTTTGGTCACCTCCATTTCTGTTCTCCTCCTTTAGTTGTCATTATGTTAAGTTCTCTTTTGTTCTTTAATAAAAAATGAAAGGAAAATCTAAATTACATATATTTCTATATCTAGCAAGGCTTTTATTATGTTTAATATATTTCCTCATTGTGTGTTATGAGATGGAAAGCATAAATTAATAAATGACTCTAGTGTTGTATATGTAGTTTAAGTTGGACAGTGGCTAAGGGTAATAAGTTTTGTTGTTATGATTGTATTGATTACAAGTTTTAATGTATATCCATGTCCATATTATATGATATTAAATGCGTGGAAAGTTGAAAAGTCCTTATGTTGGATATCTTGTTACTTAGGTAGGGTTTTTGTGATCCAAGAGCATTTTGGTCAATACTGTGGAAATAGCATATAGGGTACTTTAGTATGTCAATTGGCATAAAATAGTTTGGAGATAGTATATGAAATAACTATGGTAAAAATAAGGTGGTTCATGGTATTTACAATAGGGGTGAAAGACCATATATGGGGTGAGTAAAACCTAAGGGGAATTACGATCATATGTGAGTAGAGTGGGGGATGGTACTAGGGAGTGGGTATGAGGTTAATGATGGAATATTCTGCAGTCATGTAAATTTCATAATTCCTTTCATCACTAGGGGATGAGATATGATAAAAAGATAAAACTAGGATTTTAGGAGGCCAAGGTGTGAAACCTTAGGGATAGGCTTTTGTTGTATGTATAAAATGGGAGAGTTGGACTGTAACCTTAGAGTATGATATTATACAAAATAATTTGGTAATGTGTACCAAATTTAGTAGCCATACGGGATAGAGGGAAGTACTTACAACCAAAATGATGAATTAGGGTTTCGGATGGGGCTCGAATAGGAAGAGTATCATCACATATGTAAATAGGGGAGTCAGGCTACAATATTTGAATTGATGGTTAACTATAGCATTCTATGAGTGGGTATGGAATTTGAGGGTTATGCCAATCAATAGAAATTAGGGTTTTGAAGGGGTAACCTTAGAGGCTAGTTATTATCATATATGAAAAATGGGGTAACAAGCCATGACTCTTCACCATGGTTTTTATAATGACAAACTATGATGTATTGGGTAGATTGGGGACTCAAAAGGGAAAATAGAGATGAGGATATACTAGAGTTGTGAAACTAGGATTTTAAAGGGGAACGACGTTGTTTTGGGGTAGTGGTTGGGAAGGTGCCTTACATGAGTAGGTGTGCATGTTGTTGTGATGACCATGAATTAAATAAAACATGATTAATATACAAATTACTTAAAGGGGAAGATCACTTGAGTCAGGCCCAATTGTTCCTAGTGATCCACTAACAAGAATAGTGGCCAAGAGCCTCTTGTCCTAGAAGTTTTACCTTATTGCAATTCTACCAATGAGAATAATGGAGTCTCAAACATGAGTAAAGAAAACCATTGGATGATAAAACCCATTGTAAGACATGAATTACTTACAACAAAATATTACATGGTTCAATATCAGTTGTACCTTGATTTTCGATCCACCAGTGAGATTAGTGGCAAGGAGAGTTTTATCTTAGTGTTGTACTATGATTATTGATCCAATAATGAGAATAGTGGTCAAGATCATCCTTCCCTAGAAGTTATACTTGTTTACCTTTCAACTGGTTGAGAATTATAGTCACCGAACCCAACATGAATAAAATCATGAGTTGAATATCATTATACTAATATTGTATGTTTAGATAAGGTTAAATAAGTTAATATGATCTACGTATTAATGTGTTATATCTTATTATGGTGTTCTTGATCTCTGTGACCTTCTTGACTATATTATTACCTTACTCAATACGTTACGTCTTGATCACCCCTATTATGGGTGCTTCTCATTCCCCTGAGTAGCAATCCCTTCTTAGTTTGTGCAGGTGAATGAGGACTTGGTAGATGACTTTATTACATACGATGTTATGATTGGGGTAAAGTGATGCTATTATGATCGGGCTAGGGACTAGAGAGTGTAACATCTGGTTGTTATTTTTAACCCATTTTCTTCTTAATTTTTATTTGAACATTTATTTATGTATTTTGGTTTTTCTTTCAAAACAAACACCTAAATCTTATTTATGATATGGATTGTAATTATGCTACACTTATTATGGTTTGTGTTCTATTTTGCCTTAGCTCCTAGTTGTTATAAGGATGGTTTGTTCCCAAACTTATACAAATTATGGTAATAAGACTCTACTCTTATGTTTTAATGTTCTTCCACATAAAAAAATCAATTGCAAATTTTGGGGGTATTACACTCACTATCACTTACTAACCAAAAGACTGCTCTCCACTCCTACTGTTTCACCTAATTTTAATTGGTAAACACCCCCACTAGTTCCATTTTTTTTCCTCCTTCTCCTTCCTTCTTCTATGCCTTGTTTGATCAAACCCCTTTTATTATTTTTCTTTACACAATCACACAAATCCCTACATAGTCATACCCGATCCCAAGTATATCTATGCATATTTATAGTATGACTACCCCTCGGTCAACCACCACAACCTTTATAGTCTCCCTCACCACTATTACCACCTTTCTCACCTCGCACCAACAACCCTATTCTCATATCCTCACCTTCTCTACCTCATTGTATCTTGCTTTGACTCCCATCTTTTCCACCATCTCCCAATGCCACCTCTTATAGTAGTTACCTCTCTCTCATATTATTTGTTCCTATAGTCTCAACCCTCTTCATGTTTCCCACTCATGCTACTTCCTCCATGCATTGTTTCTCCTTCCCAAATCCTACCCCTAGAATCATTGAACTCATATGCATCTCTTCTCCTCCACTCCAACAATGCATGCTCTCGTACCCTTGACTAGTTAAGGGTGTCACTCTTCTCCACCTATCTAAATCGAGTCTCCACCCAGCTACTAACTTCATATCCCCTTTTGCCTACTATCCATTACCCTGACCTAGTTGTGTTGTCCCCCTTTTCTAATCTCTTATTGTTGCATGAGAGGTTCACATAGCCCAAAATTTACTATGTGAGTGGCTAATGTTGGTCATTTGAATCTACTGTCCTCTTAGCTTGATTCTTTGTGGTACAAAGTGTTATGTTTTGGGTTTTATGATTAATGTATTTATGTTTTTAAAGTAAAGAATTTTTATTTATGGAGTCTAATAATTTTAATATCTTGATGACATTTTTTATCTTTTCTAGAAATCGGGTAGTCTATGTACTCTACAAAAAATTTAGATATCGCATAATAGCACATTCGAGTTTTAATGTATAAATTACGTTAAGCATTTTTGTTCTGATTTTATTATTTCCTAATAATTTTACCATGAAATCTCATAAAATTGATCATGTTAATTTGTGTAAAATATTATGCATGCGAAATCATGCTTGAATGGGTTTATTATTAAAAGTAAATTATGCACGCCAAGTATGCCTAATATGATAGGTTGAGTATGCCAGGTATATTTTTAGCATGATTATTAGTAATTTGTGCCTAAGGGTATTTTAGTATTTTAATTATACCATGTTATTTATTATAGTAAGTATACCTAATATGCATTATCTAATGTTAAGCATGGAAGTATATGATTTGATGTTTTAGAAATATATGTTAGGGTTTTACGTGTTAAATCATGTGTAAGGGTAAACTTGTTATTTCATGTGTTTGTTAATTTGTTTCCATGTTATATAACTTAATTATTGTGTTTCAAGATTTTTCATGACAAATTATTAAATGAAAATGAAAATAGTATTTAAGTGATAATTTCGTAATTATAGCCTCAATGGTATTTTGATCATTTTTGTCCTAATGTACCAAAATGTAAATAATTGGACCTAGAATGGGCTTGATAGATTATCATGTTAACCTTAGTATTGACCTTGTATATGGTTGTATTGAATAATTGGTAATAGGAAAAAATGATTAAGTATGGAAATTAGATATATTTATACATTATGTGATTTCATTATCATCTCAATAAAATATTAATATTTAAAGTTAAAGACCTTGAGATTGGGAATAGTTGATTTTTAGGTGTCTCTACCCTAAAGATGTAGTTTATTCAATAGTTAGTCATAAATTTTTGTTGTTATACTTAGTGCCTCAACTAGACCTTGTATCTTACTCTATATAGCTTGCGGACTTTGTAGACAATATCCATAATTATGGTTTATGTGCACTTATTGACAAGGTATTATGCTTCCTTTATATGCCATTGTGACCGATATACCTTAGTGTCCTTATTTTGATAATTGATAGGATATTATGTTACCTTTGTACACTAGTATAATTAGAGTATCTTAATGTCTCCATATTGATATGATTTTCCCTTGAGTAAATAAAAATAGAAATTATTGTTTTTAGTTTAAAATGATTATTAGATTGGTTTGGTAGTAACCTTTGAGCCTACTTATAATTTGGTAGTAGCCTCTATACCTACCTATAGTTGATAGTTGCCTTTGAGTCCTACCTATGTTGTAATGGAATTTTTTGGTATTTTTATTGGTATATGAGATACATTGTGAATATGAATATTATGGCTACTGGGTTTAGATTGGCTCTAACCATCACTTTAGAGAGCATCTCTTGGTTGCTTGGTTGGTAAGTTTCATTATGTTCTAAATGAATAGGCATGAGTAGTATGTGGTTTTGGTGATATCTATTTATCTGATATGGTTATCTTATTTTGGTCCTCACGTGTATATTTCAATATTTATAGCATGTTCTATTATAATGCCTTCTATGTATTCCATGTAAGCTTTTGATGTTAGTTTTGTATAATGGGTTACTAAGTATCATTGTATTAATGGGTTTTATTTCTTTCCCCCTACTTATTCAATAGGAAGTGGTGGCCATGCAAGTTATCTTGTGAGATTAATTAAAGGCTAGTATGTTAGGTTGAGAGTTAGGAATATTTGGTATCTTATAATCAAAAAACTCTTAGACTATTATGTCCCCCTATAATTCCTTTTGTTTAGAATTTTGTAATCAGTAACCATTTGTTTTATCATAATGAATTGAATTTGATTTTTTTTTCTCTATCATGGTTCTTATCATTGTATTATTAGTTTAAGTAAAGAAACATTTTTAGCCTTAGAATTTTGTATAAGAATGGTTAAAAAAAGACTTGTACCAAATATAGTAGTAACACCTAATGCTTTTACCATTTTAGCTTTTGCAATTAATTCTTAAAATGAATTTTTTTTAATTTATATAAATAGAGGTGATACATTATATGCAAAAGCATTTATCACTAAGGAGTATGATTAAATTTCATGTAAAAAAAACTTATGATGTTGTCTGATAGGAATTCTTAGAACATGTGCTTTGTTTTCTTCACATCACTACTCATTGTGTGCATCTTATTAGGTACAATGTGTCCCCTATTAGATTTTATATTATGTTCAATAGGGTGTTGCACCCTCTCTTTCCAACTAAAAGGGGCCTTAGATAAGAGGGTCCTCTTTCTCTAACCTTTTTTATTTTGGTAATGGAGTGCCTCAACAAGGCTCTCCTTAGTTTATAGTACATGGAAAGTTTCTCTCCCCACCTAAAATGTAAGAGGAATTGACTACTCAACATAATGTTTGTTCATAACTTCTTCTTTTTTCTAAAAAGGATATATACCATCCATAATAGCCATATTTTAATAATTTACCTCCTTTTCCTCCATCTCTATCGTAAGCTTAAATGTTGCTAAGAGCTCCATTTATTATGGGGGTGTCATCCCATTGGAAATGAAAATTTCATTATGCTTAAGGAAAAAATCCCTTTACCTATTTAAGCATTCCCTTAGATAGTAAGCATTTTGGGTTCACCACTATATTCCACTCAATTAGAAAAGTACACAAAAAAGTTATGAACTTGGCAATCATATTTGCTTAGCTATATAGGTAGAAAAAAACTTATTAAGTTAGTGCCCTTATGGATACAAACATACTACTATATTTTCTTCCTCCTCCCACGCTAGTTATTGATGTAATAAACTCTATCTATAGATTTTCCCTTAATCTAGATCCTTTGAAAAGACGAAGAAAGCACATATTTCATAGTTTAAGGTCTGTAGACCCAAACATTAGGGTGGTATAGGTTTTACTGATATAAAATGGTAGAATATGGTTTTAATACCCCCACTTTTAAAAACCTTTATATTTTCAGGATCTTCTTGGTTTTAAAATAAAATTATTTTGTTTTAGAAGTTTTGTTACATCTCTTTAAAGATTAGAAACCCTAGTGGTATTTTTAAAACTTTTCATTATCGATTTCTTACCTTTTCTTGCTATTTTAGCATATATAAGACTTTTGAATCACTTTGAGCCTTTAATATCTTTCAAAACTCTTGTCTAAAATGGATTTTTTGAGTATTTATAACTTTCTAAGTCTTTTAGGCTCTTTCAAGAAGTCAAACCATGTTTTTGGTATAAAAAAAGTACCATTTATCATATAAATATAAATTAAATGTGTTTTAGGCTCCATAATGACCCTTTCAAATATTTAAATTTTATGAATATTTAGGGATTATTATATTTTAATATTATGGAGCTTAAATGGTTGAAAAATATTATTTAAGAAATTTTATAATTTTTAGGATTTATTAGATATTATTGAATGTGTATAGATCATCAAACTCAACTTCTCTTCTTCCACTTTACTCTATCCTTTCTGAGTTTTAATCTTCACCACTCATTGATGATATAACACCCTGGTTTTATAACTAGAAACTGTTTCTTTTACTCATAAAATTTTTGGAAGTTAAATAGGAAATGTTAGATGTTCCACCATATTCAATATAAGAGATGTACAATTAATATCTAACCTATGTTAGGTGTAAGGCTAAAAAATAAACTTATATTTCAAGAGTTAGGTGTGATCATTGCCGAATTCAAGTCCAATATAAAACTTAAAAAAATATTACAAAAAAATGGATACAAGAATGAAATATGTAAATATCAACATGACCTAAAACTAAAATAGAATGCAAGATCCTGAGGATCCAAAATGAAGCACCTATTGAGTTGACAAGTGACTCAATGCTCTCATCCCCACAAAGCAACCTACAATAAACTTGAACAAACTAAAATGGTATCATATTTGTACAACTAGTGTACTAAGTAAGACCTAATTATCTCACATAATAATGCTTCACACTGAACACTTTTTCACATTATACAACATCATGCTAACAATAAAATTGATTATGCATAGACAAAGAGAACAAAGCTCTATGACATTTCTAGGAAATCTATTCCTATAAATATTAGATCATGTTGAGAATGAAGCATATATAAAGCATGCTCACACTTAACTACATAGGGTAACATTAAGCTAGTAATATAGGACATGAACAATGTATAATTTAAAATCACACATGATTCAATATGCTTAGAGGAATTATGAAAAACATATGGGTATCTCGATCATGTTTTTTTAAAAAGTGTCACATACAAACATATAGGCAAAAATCATCAAGAGAAAAATAGGAAAATATTTCAAATTTATCCTTAATAAAATTTTCAAGGTCGCCTAAGTATTTAGCACACTTTTGTTCTTTTCTTTCTTGCATATCACACAATAATGCTAGTTTTTCAAATTCCTTAGTGTTTTCCTCTGCACTAAGAAGCCCTTGCCTACAAGTAGTCAACATGATACATATAAATTGCTCATAATCTTTGGATACAAATTTATTTCTTAGGTGTTTCTTTAATTTTTTTCCAAGACTTTATTTTACTTTTGTCTTGCCTCTCATGCGTTCTCTTAAGATTATCATACCAAGCCATAGAAAACTTCCTAAATTTGAGAGTTGCTAATTTACATTTACGTTCATCATTATACTCTCTAAACTCAAATATTACTTCAATTTTATGAAAACATTGAAAAATAACTCAACATCTAATTTACTAAATCAATCAGGAAGGTAAAGATTTATACCTTTCTCTTCAAAATGGTTATACCTTAGTGGATGATTCACATACCCTCTTTGATTGTGGATAAACTCATTTTAGCCATTCTCTTTTGCTCCTTATTCATACTTCATTTGAGTATTGATGTGGCTACCTCGAGCTTGGATTGTTGTCCTTACCATTTCCTCTACTTGATTATTTGTAGTTGTTATGTTGTTGTGCATGTGTTAAAGAGTCTCTTAGTCAGCTACCCTTGATTCTAACCCTTGAATTTAGCTATGAATGAAAGATAATTTCTACAATAGTGCATTTTTTGTGTGTGTACACTTGTTGCAAGTTATTGAAGAGTATCATATATTGTTTTCATTGATACCTCTTCACCCAAGATCAAATTATTTTGCTAAATAATGCCTTGATACAACTCAACCAATGCTAGAAGTCACTTCTTAATGTCTTCTTGATGGTATGTTAAGGATCTTGAAGACTTCTTGAAATCAAGAAGATGATGAAGATGGAAGGTAAAGGCTGGAAGGTGTCATCAAATATTCTTGATGCACTTCAATGAAATCTTGGTGGCTAACAAGATGGTTCTTGTTCAAAGGAAGAACACAAAGAAAATAGGGGAATAATGGATAATGGTCAAATATAAGTGAAGAAATTTTCTTCCTAATTGTGATCAAATAATAAAGAAGATAATAGAACTTGAATATCAATATGATACTCAATTTGATGAATAGGTAAGACTCTTGCTTGATTAAAACCTATAAAATTAGCGTTGAATCTACAAGGATTATTCAACACAAGATGGGGAAAGAAAAAAGAGACTTCGTGAAGGAGAAAGAATATTAAGACTCAAAAATTCACTCAAGCACTTTAAAGAATCAGAGGGCTTTCAAGAAAACTAAGGTGAATTGAAAAAAAGGCTATAATATTGAAAGAAGAAGGAGAATAATTAACCACTTACCTTCGGTATTCAAAGGTGTGGATGAAGAGAATACAATCTTCAACCTTTGACATTGAAGATGTGAAGAATAGGATGAAGTTGTACTAAGTGTTGGGTTGAAGATCTACTACAAGACTTGATCACCTTCAAATTTGAAGTTGAAGATTAACTATAAGCATGGAGGTGCATAGGAGAACAAAAATCTGAAAGATCTCATCGCATGGAAGGAAAAGAAAGGAGTGGAAGATCTTCAAATTTGGATCAAAGTCAACAGAGGCTTTGATACCAAAAATGACGTAAGTCTTCAAAGTATGTTAAAGAATCATATGATTGTAGAATAATTAGGATTAGTGGCAGTCCAAATGAGAGAAAGGAATGAAGATATTCAAGTAAGAATTGATAATGAATTCAACAAGAACTCAACTTTGAATATCACCTATCTAGGATTACTCTAATTATTACTAGGTAGGATTATTCAATCACAAAGAGTGAATTAACCAAGTGATTTACTTGTATTAGATTTCAATATACTTATCCATAAACATATTACAATGTTGTCGACATCATGTTATATATATAGGAGCCTTACATTGCTAACTAGCACAATAATTTATCCATATGGCACATAAATGGCTAACTAGCATATAAACTAATTTTAGCAATGTATTTATATCCTATATAACACATGACTAACTAAAGACTATTACAAATGAAGTAAGCTAATTAGTATATGAAAACAACTAACAAGATTCCTAATCAAAACAATGATGTTAGCTAGGCCTTCTTGACTTGTCAAGTTGACTTTCATGGACATTAGCTTCATTTATAATAGCTTATAACACGTGAAAATCTTATGTATCTTGGATTCTTAAATGATTTGATCTTCTTCCTATAAATATGTTACAAAATAGCAAGAATGACTTAAAATAACATCATTAAGGTTAGATATATTATTACTATTAGAAACATATAATGTGACTGGTTCCATAATCAATTATGCTAAATCAATTACATTTGATGAATTATTGAGTCTAAAACTATCTACATATGTCTAAAACTATCCAAATAAATCTAAAAATTATAAAAATAATTATATAATATTTTAATTCATTTTAAGCTCCATGATACAAAAATATAGTAATCCCCAAATTTTTGTAATTTTTGGATAGGTAAAAGGGTTGTTTGGGGCTTAAAACACTAAAATAAGGCTAAATAGGGTAAGATTAATTATTTTCCCTAGAGATCTTCAAATATAATTTTGAAACAACCTCAAGGATTCCAAAAATAAAATAATTACATATCTAAAATAAATTTGATAGTTAAAAGTGGCTTAGAAGATCTCATAGACACAAATTTACGAGAAATGATCACTAAATAAAAATAGAATGTTCCAATGATGAAACTAGGGTTCTAATTTTATGAAAATATGTTATAAAATATTCAAAATATATAATTATAATTTTAAATAAATAAGATCCTAAATAAATGAGGGTTTTTAGAAATGAAGTATTATAGTTGATGAGGATTATCTAGGACCACTCATCTCATCCTCCCTCATTAGACACCTCCTTCCTCATTTCATCCTTGGTATTTTCATAAAATATCTAATTATAATTACTACACAATTACATTATTACATTTCCTAACTTCCACACTTGCCATAACATTTTATATAACACCCCCAAATTTAGTATTTAAAATTTTCACTTTGTGGAAGCAATAATTATAAAATAATGGGTGTTACTACCACATTTAATTTAATTCTAGTTTCCTCCAATTTCTTTATGCCAAGTACTAAGGCTTAAAATAATTCAAAACAAAAATAAAATAACAAATGGAAAAGAGAATAACATAAATAGACGTTTATGGATAGAGTGTTCTCTATACAATAGTGATCTTAAAAAATATATGAGTAACATAGGAATCCAAAAAAAGGACTAATAAAAGAGAAAATAATGGTGTGACACTGGATTGCCTTTACAATCATCCCTCCTATAATCATATTACAATAGTGAAGGTTATGGGGGTACAAACCTCATTCCTTTAGTCTCCCTAACCCTCCAGACATCGCCCCTCAAAATCCTTCAACCATTACATATAACGTATGTACTCATTTGAAAAGTAATAGTATTAGTACAACTTCTTTGTACTAAGAAAATCGTAACACCTCAAAAAAGGTAGCATACCCACATTACACATAACATAAAATGACTAGAAAACTTGCTCAAAGCCAAACACACATGTGATAAAAAGATACAAAGATCATGCGATGACATATATAACATTAAAGTTTCTTACTTAAAAACCAATATACTTAACCATTTCACATCCATCTCAAAACACATAACAAGCATATCATAACATATATCTAAATGAGGTAGTGTACTAGGGCTCTACCGACCAACCAACCATCCAATTCAATTCCAAAACTAAAGTTAGGGCATGGAGGCAACTGCTGAAATAATAACCAAATACATACCAAGAACATCAAATAAGGTTACTTCCTAATTGTTTAGTTTACTTGAGGGGAGATAATCAACTTGGGGACATTGAAGTACCCCTAGACATACTAGCATCCATAGGTAGCGTAATACCCTTATGCCTTAGAACCTAGGGACCCTAACATACACCTAGTTATACTAGCACACATAGGTAACACATTACCCTTGTTCCTCTTAGGTCACCTAGTTTTTTAAGGTTAATACCCCTTAATAAGTTATAAGAACTAATTAGAGTAAATTTAGAACCTTACTAAGCTATAATGGCACACAATGAAATAAATCAAATTGAAGGATAAAATTGCCCTTAGGATAACCCTTAAGGAGCTACTAACGAGCTACCAATCCCAAACTTGAGTTCTTGTGCTTTAAGTATTATTTATTATATGAGATGATCATAATTATCAAATAATGCACAATGTTTATATTTCCCATGTAAACCCATTTTTCATTTAATTCTAATTATTCAAGTTAACCTAAAGGTTAGCATATTAGGTAAAGTCAAATTCAACAATAAGGTCAAACTAAAAATCTATTGAGGTGAACTAGTCTGATTATTCACTTTGAGGAGCATTTGTGCTAACATGACCAAAATTCCCTCTAAAACTATAATTAACACTTTTTATCCAATTTATTACTAGCTTTTTTTTAGGATATTTGTCTTGAAAATAAATAAATATATATATATATAGTAATTAAAAAATTATTTTATCATTTAGGTAAGTTTCATGAGTTAACAAAAGATAATATTACCCCTAATCATGAACATAACATAATACTCATGAAACCCTTGCATACATTTCTAACAAATTAGAATTTTTACACTAATTCCACATAATAATTTTAGATAAAAATCAAGGTACATAAAAAATTACCTTTCTACCCCTAGAACATGTAATATATAATCATCAAAAATTAATCTTAATTATGCTCTAAAACTAACATGCTTTATATCAAAATATGTCTAAAATGTACAAGGAATGCATTACACTCACTAGCATGCCAAACATATCATAAGGAAAATTTTTTTATTGAAACAATAAGCTTTAATATGAGTATTATACAAGGAATGCATTAAACTCACTAGCATGTTAAATATATGATAAGGCAAAAAACTTTATTGAGACCCTAACCCTTAATATGTGCATTATTTACAGCTATAATTTATATATTAGCATAGGTATATATTATCATATCCAAAATAATATCATGACATACATGATAATTAATTTCTAACATGGCAACATACATTATTTTATTAAAATGAGAGGGAATATTTAAGGCAAAATCAAGAGAAAAATACTAAATAATTTAATTAAAAAAATTAGGATGTTTTGCTAATTAAAATGAAATTTAGGAAAAATTATTCAAAATACACTAATTAATCTAGAAAGAGAATTAATTATTATTTTACTAAATATTATTATTTTAAATATTTAAAAATACTAAAATATTCTAAATACCCCAACCAACCTATGTACCCTTTTTCCTTTTTTTCTTTTTCCCTTTCTTTTTCCTTTTTCTTTCCTTTCTCTTCTTTCTCCTTTTTCTTTTTTCCCCTTCTTCCCCCGGATTGGGCCAGCCCCTCATGGCCCAGATCTCCCCCTCTTCCTTCCATGCGGCTTAGGCCCATGTGTAACACCCCAAAATTTACAATTTTTTTTTTTAAAAAAAAAACATGATACTTATAAATAAACTGTAAATTCTAGAGATGTTACCGCCACACTTAGTATCAGACCAGTTTATCACAACTGTTCCGATACCAAGTGCTAAGGCTGAGAAAGCAATTTACATAACACATTCATATACTGAATTAGTAATAATTAAAATCAGAGTACGCATAATTATATAAATTCAAAGTACTAAATAATGTCTTTCTAGGTAATAACAAACAACGTAAATAAATTGTTTCAACGATACAATAATTTAAAATGACACAATTTAAGATATTAAAAAGGAAAGACAGCCACGTCCTTCTCTCGACCCGGTGTGTTTAGTCATTACTCCTTTCCCCTGATGTCCCATGGATATCAATAGCATCAAAGCAGATATTACCTACCTGCAATAAATTAGGTGGGCCCCCTACTCGTGGGAATGAGCAGCACCCATGAAACGGGTGGTCAGTACGCTTCGTACTGAGTAAGGTAACCGAATACTAAGGCCGACACATAACACATTAATCAATGTAAGATAACATTCCACATGCTTATCACAATCCATACATACAATACATAGGAATATGAAGTAAATCATTTGAAATCAATGAATCCATACATAAGGCCCAAGAGTTCAATTACTTACTTAATCTTTCCTTTATCAAAAGTAGATACACACATGTTCTTTATCAGGTCTATACGAGTACGGGAACCCCACTATTCTCGCCGGTGGATCGATCTCCAGGGCACTCCGGCTCCTGGCCACTATTATAGCCGGTGGATCGGTCACACTAGGGTACATGCCCTACCACTATTATATGCCGGTGGATCGGTCTGGCCCCTTCTCGTACAGTGTTCCACTGTAAGTAATTAATATCTTCTCATATCTTATCAACATATATGGTTTGGTTTGTTGAGCTCGGGATCCCCCACTATTATAGCTGGTGGATCGGTCACTAGGGTAAAATACCCTACCACTATTAAGCCGGTGGATCGGTCTCCAGGCTACCGCAGTACCTGGCCACTATTATGCCGGTGGATCGGTTTGGGCCTGGCTCAACATCTTCCACTTTACGTATTTAATAATTTATGTATCTTATTCAGATATTCGTTTCAAAACATGCACATCCAGTAACGTATTCCAATAATACAATAACCCTAATTACCATGAAACCCGAACTCTACGTAAGTCATCTTCCCATGCATTCCCTAGCTCCCATATAAACCCTAGCTTCATGTAAGCCCTAGCTCCACGTAAACCATATCTCCATGCAAAACTCTAACGCACATGCAAACCCTAGCTCCACGTAGACATACTTCCATGCAACTCTAATCCACATGCAAACCCTAACTCCACGTACTACACTCTCATGCAATCCCAATTCATATGATAACCTTAACTCCACGTAGACATGCTTCCATGCAAGCCCTAACCTCAGGTCATTTTATGCAAACCCTAACATCATACCATTCCATGCGAACCCTAACATCATGTCATTTTATGCAAACCCTAACATCATGTCATTCCATGCAAACCCTAACGTCATGTCATTTCATGCAAACCCTAACATCATGCCATTTCATGCAACCCTAACACCATGCCATTTCATGCAACCCTAACACCATGCCATTTCATGCAACCCTAACACCATGTCATTTCATGCAACCCTAACATCATACCATTTCATGCAAACCCCAACTCCTTGTCATTTCATAAAACCCTAACATCATGCCATTTTATGCAAAACCCTAACACATGTCTCAAGTCATATCATACATTAATGACATAAACATATGCATAATTCTCATGCCACAGTATATTCACAACAACATACTTCCATTCCACAATCATGCCACATGCGCAATAATTAATAATAACGAACATAAAATACATGGCATATCAAAATCATAGTGCATGCAAACACATAAATGGCCTTAGTAGACCCTTACCTAAAATGACACCGGTCTTGGTGCACGCTCCTATTCCACTTGAGGGGTTTGACTAGGTTCACCTATTAAATAAAAGTATACTAGAATTAGGCTCCCTTATAAAATTTTATTATTCTCTAAATTATTCTAAGAGTTTGTTTTTAATTAAAACAATACTACAAAATAATTAATTATACAAAATATTACTTAAAAATACAAATAAATTATTGTTTTCATTCGAAAGGGTGGTGATACAAGGGTTTCTACCCTTCACCAAAATAGTAATAATAGCAATAATAGTAATAATAGCAATAATAGTAATAATAGTAATAATAGTAATAATAGTAATAATAATAATACTAATAATAATAATAATAATAATAATAATAATAATAATAATAAAAGTAAAACATTATTAATAACACTCTTATTAGTAGAATATTAATATTAATAATACCATAATTCTTAAAATTACAAGGTGGCTTTCAAAATCAATCCATTTAATAATAACACTATTCAAAAATGTAATAATGATATTAATACTATATATACTTATAATATAAAGTTAATAAAGATAATAATAATAATAATATAATTAGAAATAATGTTAAAAATTTTAATAATAGTTGTAAAAAGCAAATGTGCGAGACTTAGTTAAAATTTTAGGTTTATAATCCTCCTGAAATAATTACAATATTAACTAAATAATTACACTAATAATAATAATAATATTATTATTATTATTATTAATAACATTAAACATGTAAAAATTTAATTAAATAAGTAAAGGCCGAGATGAATAATATATCTTAATCAATAATACTCCCAGACCTGTCAACAAAATTTATAAATTAGAATACAGTCGATATCAATAATAATAATAATTATAATAATAATAATTAAAGTTGAATTAACACTAAAATTTAGGCTAAAAATAGAATAATTATCAATAACTCAAAACCAAGTGTTTAAAATGTCTAGGGTTTCACCTTGAGTCGGAGGATGTAGGTGGAACCGGTGGTGGTTCCCGGAGGTGGCCGGAAAATGAATCTAAGAGGGGTAAAAATGAAGAAAAAGGGATGAGAGGGGAGGAGAAAATAAAATAATTTTATGGGTCGGTGGAGGAGCCTTAGAAGGAGTTATTGGTTGGCTTGGAAGGTGGTAAAAGCGGCGGATGTGGTGGTGGCTGGCGTTTCAAGGTCTCAGGGTGGAATTTTCTGGCGAGATAACTAGTCAACTTTACACGATTATGGAGGCTTGTACAAGGTGAATCGAAGGTCTTAGATGGTTTAGTTAATTAGAGGGTGTTTTAGGGAAGAGATTGGGAGTGAGAAGAGGCGACGATATTGGGTATCGGGGGAGAACGAGGCGTCTAAAGTCAAGGTGGAGCACAGACTGGTACTTAGGGTTTCGGGAAAAAGGAAGCTCGATTTTAGGCCAAATGTGGGGTATTTATAGTAGTGGAAGGTAGTCTCGGGTTGTGGAGGTTACCAGAAGATCAATTTCGGTGGGAAAATGGATTGGTTTTGCCGTTGGTCGGGCGACACAAATTCAAAATTTTGCCCGACCTTCGAGAGGGAAATGGGGGCAAACGTGGGGAAGAAATGGAGATTGGAACAATTCAAATGAACGGGCATGTCGAGAGGAAGAAAACGAGCGGGAGAAGAGCCGGTCACGCCACGTGTGGCCGGCGGCGCCATTTTCGGGGTAGAGGAGGAAGCTGGCGGTTATAGCGTCGGGCGGGAGGAGGAAGAAGAAGATGGGGAGCTGGCCGGCCGGTTCGCGGGGGAGAAAAGAAGGAAAAAGGGAGGGCAGGCCGGGCGGTTCGTGCGACGTAAAACGTCATTTAATGAAACGACGAGCTTTGAAGAAATAAAAGGCTGAATTGCGGCGTCTTGGGTTAGCTGGTAACGGTTATAAAATTTAAAGTGAAACGCGACCTTTAGTTGGAAACATGACATGAAACGCAGCGTGGGGAGGGACGAGGCAGGCGGCGGTGCGGGCTGGGCCGTGCCGAAGGAAAACGAATGGATTAGGCCGTGCAACGGCCCAATTCCGGCGAGACAAAAGAAAGGAAGAGAAAGAAAAAGAAAGAAAGAAGAAAAAAAATAAAAGAGAAGAAAAAAGAAAATTAAATAATTAATTTGGGTCCATTTAATTTAATACAAATATTTAGGATATTTAAAATTAATAATATTTAAATAAAATAATTTTTAAATTCCTTTTTTAGGCTAAATAGTATTTTTAAAGGATTTTTCCAAAATTTTCATTTTAAACTAATAAATCCCTCAAATTTTATTTAATTTAATTAATATTAATTTGAAACTATTTTATCTTTCTTAATTTGAATAAAATAGTTTATTTAAATAATTTCCCAAATTAAAATCCTTAATTAGATAATATACCCAAATTTCCTTTACTTAACCTATTTATAAAAATCTCTTATTAAATTGTCCTAATAAATTTCCTTTTATTTTAATAAAATAATTTATTAAATTAAAATTTTAAATACAACCTTATTTAAATATAATATTTATAATTAGAAAATTTGGGGCATTTCACCATGCCACTCTTTTTCCCTCTTACCCACCAGTTTTCCTCTTTATTTTTCTTCTTTTCTTTCCCCTAAATCGGTCAGCCCGATCTTGCCACGTTCTTCTTCCTCTCACTCCTCTCACGCGAGACCTGCATCCTGCCATCACCAACTAGCCACCATTGTACTGCCAGCCTGCACCACCTCTTTCTCCCTGTCCTTTTTTGACCCCAACCACCCTCGTACCTCCTCACACGTGCCCTCATTTCTTTCCTTTTCTTCTCCCCTGACCAAACTACACTTGAAATATTGCAGGCTTGTACCAGCCTACCACTGCTAGTTGGTGACCCTGCCACACCTGCTTCCTCTTATCCTCATCCCCTATGTCGTATCCACCCCCATTAGCCTATAAATACCCCTAACTGACTCCTTAATCGATCTTCCTTTTCCTACCCAAAAATTTACTTCCCTTATGTCACCGCCTCTTCAAACGCTTCCTTCGCCACTATCACCCAGCTCCGCTTCCCGAAAAAACTGCCAACATCTTCCTTGTGTCACCCTCCATTGAACCACACCATTCACCACCTTTGATTTCTCCTGCATGAGTCACCTTGGTCGTGCCAAATTGGCTGCCCAAACTGATCATTCCCTTTCATCACTGCCCCTCGCGCCGCCATCCCCAGCATAGCCCCCACTCCCCTACCTCTCAAAATGCCTAGTAGAGTCTCCTCTACCTTCCTTTCTCCCTGCTTCCCTCTCCTTTATCCTCCCTCCTCCTCCACCACCTTCGACCACCACAACAGCCACCACCTACGCTGCTCCTTCTACTACACCACCACCACCATTCCAACCCCTTCAACCTAGAGAATAATCCACCACCACAACCACCCTCTCTCTCCCCCTCTTATAGCCTAGAAACTCCACTCTCCAACCCCATTTCCTAATATTTAAAAATAATTTATTTAATTGTTAATTATTTTATTTGTGTTAGTATCATCATTATTATTACTACTACTACTATGGCTATTATTATTATTAATAACTTTAGCATATTACTAATAATAATAATAATATTATTATTATTATTATTATTATTATTATTATTGTGATTATCATCATCATTATTATTATTACTAACTTTGGGCATTATTATTACTAATGCTAATATTAACGTGATTATGCAAACCCTATCATTATTAATACTAAGATTTGAAGTATTATTATTATTATTATTAACCTTGGCCCTATTAATATTAATGTTACTATTATTATGATTATTAGAACCCTTATTATTATTATTATTATTATTATTAAGATTCAAACTATTACTAATATTATTATTAGTAGTAGTAGTAGTAGTAGTATTAGTATTAGTATTACTTATATCATGAATATTACTATTACTACTATCACTATTATTATTATTATTATTATTATTATTATTATTATTATTATTATTATTATTATTATTATTATTATTATTGTTGTTAATATTAAAGTTATTGTCTTTAGTAATATAAATATTACTAATAATACTTTAACATTGACCAATATAACTACCAAGACTATTTTAACTAGTAATAGTGTGATTAGCTACTTTGAGAATAATACTCTTACTTTTACTTATAAAACTACTACTATTATTATCAACCCTAATATTAGGCTATGATAAGGGTAGGTAGGAAATAATGATAACTTTGGTTAGAGGGAAGTTAACCCTTAGTATTTCCCTTTTATAAGTGAACAAATTCAAAACCCTAAGGAGGCGTAGGAGTGTGCTCCAAGCCCGATGCCATATTAGGTAAGGATATGATTAAGGCCTTTGTGTGTGAGAATGTGCTATATGTGTAGATTTTATGTGTGTGCTTTATATATTATATTATCATATTCTTGTGGCGCAACTTGCTAAGCATGGATCTAAGGTAATATGTATGTGTTTATGTTATGTGTAATGTGATATTATTACTTGTACTTAAATTGTGCCTTTGTAATATCGCCCCTCATGACATACGTGATAGGAAGCCCTAAATGGTGTGATGTAGTTGTGAGAGAAATGAAAAAGATTGAGGAAAGTGAGTTGACTAGAGAATGTTAATGATGGCTTTATGACCTATGGGTGGATAAAAGGAGGAATAATGGGAATAAATTAAGGGAATGGACCAACGCATGTATGAAGAGTTTAGGGTTTGCATGGGATGGTTAGTCATTGCATGGGGATGACTTTTATGTGGGAAAATTTAACTTGAGGATTAAGTAAGGTAAAGGAAGACTTGTTAGAGTAATTGGAGTCCATATGTGAAAATTAGTATGTGGGTTGGTGTAAGAATGCATGGGAGACTTGACTAGGATTTTGGGAAGAAACCCTAAGTGAGAGAAGTATGCAAGAAGGGAAAAACTAATAAGATTGGTTAGAATGGAGAATAAAATATGAGAGAGGTGTCGTATAGAGGAAAAGTGAACCAAGTGAGAAAAGGTATTTGGGTGTTAAGGGGTGACATAAAAGAAAGGATAAGTACTAGGGTTTTGGAGAGCGAACTAGGGTTTTTGTGACTATGTGTGGGAGTTAGATAGTCAAGTTTTGATGTTGGGTGTGATTCGAGGGAAGTGATGGTTTTGGTAACAAAGAAGAGTTTTGGATTCTTATGGCTAGTGGGAAAATACGAGAAGGAAGTCTTGGGGTCATAGGTCGTGTTGGGTATGTGTCATCTGGAAGAGGGGATGGTAAGTAAGAGAGATGAAAGGATAATATCGTTTGAAGAAAGAGAGGTGCTAGGGTTTTGGGATGGGCAACTAAGGTTTCATGGCCACATGTGTTATATGGGAAGTAAAATGGGTGCTTGAGGATGAATTGAGTGAGGTGATGAATTAGGGGCAAAGGATCATGAGTTGTATAGGGTAGAGGAAGGTTGAACTATATAGGCCAAATTTGGGAAACCCTAGAGAGCGATATTGAGTTGATATAGAGATATGGAAAGCGGGCCTTAGATTTGAGTATTCATGGTAATGAGGAAAGAGTGGGAAGGAATGTCTGGATGTACTAGAGGGTATAGAAGTCCCAATATATGGGATAGGGTTTTGGGAAGCTGAGAATAAAAAGGTTGGGCATAGGAAGTCTAGTGGGTCATGCATGTTTAGTAGGGGTTGTGGAATAAGATACAATAAAATAATAAACAATTAAAGTGAAAGATTATCGAGCCACGACCTAGTGAGGTTATAAATTTTCCGATTCACTAGCTATAGTAGTTTTCAGGGGTGTTTTGCCTTATAGAGTGATATCCGGTCCATTGGCTATAATAATGGTTAGGTGCATACTACCCTGTTGAGTGTTTTCGGTCCACCAGCTATAAAAATGAGAGATTCTAGGCTTGATAAACCAAACTTTTCATTGTAATAAGTCATGAAAAGATACTAATTGCTTATAGTGGAATACCTCATGAGTCGAGGCCAGTGAAGTTGATTTTCTAGTCCATCAACTATAATAGAAGTCAAGTGTGTTATGCCCTATGGAGTATTTATGATCCACTGGCTAATAGCGGGGTTCCCATACTCACACAGATTTAATATGAGAAATGTGTATGATAGAAATATAAGGCATGGAAAGATACTAATTATTTATAGTGGAGCACCATATGAGTCGGGGCCAATGAGGTTGATTTTTTGGTCCACCAACTATAATAGTGGTCGGGTGCATTTTTCCCTACTAAGTGATTCCGGTTAACCAGCTATAATAGTGGTCAGGTGTATTCTACCCTATGGAGTATTTTTGGTCCACCGTCTATAATGGTGGGGTTCCCGTACTCATGTGGAATTAATATAAGAAATGTGTAGGATAAAATATTAATATAAGTCTGGCCTGATGATATGCACCTAAATCATGCTTTGTATGCCTTACTTGTTTGTTTCTTGCTGGCCTTACCTATATGGTTACCTTACTTAGTATGTAGCATATTGACCACCCATTTTATAAGTGCTACTCATTCCCACAAGCAGAGGACCCTTCTGAATTTGTGCAGGTAGGAGGTACTGTATTTGATGCCTATGACGTACTAGATGCATCAAGCGGGGATGTGTGATAATAGTTGGACTTACTTAGGGCCAAGAGTGATGTTAACCGGACTCCCTTATGTCCTTATCTACTCATTTTTTTTATTTTATTTTAGTTTTGTTTTATAGCATTGTACCTTTTATCTCTTTTGGGTATTTGACTATGTAACTCATTTTCGGTTGTAATGACTTTTCTCCCGCACTCTAATTTTCACATTATGAATACTTTGATTGCTATAATTTTTTGTTTATGTTTGTCTAATGTCTTGTGGAAACTTTTCTTTAGCCTTGTTGTTAGTACAAGACAGGCTGAAGGCTAGGCTTGTACTGATTATGGCGGTAGCACTCCTGTACTTGTATTTGTTTGTTTAAACAAAAATTTTCAACTGTGATTTTTAAGGGTGTTACATGACTCATGTGGTTTTTTACTATAAATGATTAGTATCTTATCTAGGGTTTATTATATCAAGATTATCATGTAAGACTCATGTAGATGTTTACAACACATAGTCAAAATCACATAAACATAACTACGTAGTTGTCTAGGCATTCTACAATTGAAGGAAACCATAATTTTAAAGATGAGTATAACTTCTCATTTTATTGTACATATGCTACTCATAATTATCCCAAATATTTCAAGTATTATACTTAGCATATTTAAAGTCTATTTCCTTTTCTAAGATGATAAAATTCTATTCCTAACCCTTATTGACAAAAGGACTTTCTCTTACAGAAAACCTCAAAATCTCATATTAGGTAACTTCTGCCTTACTAAATCATTATTTAATTCCATTACTTATGAAACAATTGATAACACCCTAAAAAATTATCATTCCATGATTATTTCACATATTATCATCAAATGACCATAATGCCTTTATGTTAGCTTAAATGCTCATATTTTTCCAAAGATCTTATAAGTCCTAATGTTAATGATTTTCATTCTTCAATAATTGTATGAAATATATACCCCCCTACACACCCAAACCCCATATATATAGATTCATGTCTATAAGCTAAATACACAAATAATACTCTCACATTTTTCTCACATCAAAGATATCATATAACAATATTTTCATAAGATCATCATCCATATAATATTAACAACATGACATTATATACAAAAATACACGTTACCCATAAAAATCTTTAACAATAATGATACTAATTTATAAGCATATAAGCCTAACTCATCATCTTTGATATCACCACAAAATCACCTACAAAAATGAGAATAAGTCACAATCAAAACTTAAGAATGAGATTGAGGAAAATTTAAGATAAAAGAGGGTGGCTATGGGGATAACCAAAATAAGTGGAGAATCATAGGTTATGTGGGAGTATGGTGGTGTTAGAGTGGAGCATGGGGTGTGCTAGGAGGGAAGCACGACTATGAAAAAAGGAATGAGAAAGGTGCACGAGCAAAGCATACAATGCATGCATGAGTCGAGAACATAGAACACATAAAAGAAAGGGAAAAGGGCATTCATGGTAATGCGTGAAGCACATAGGTGAGGATAAAAGGGTGCACATGGCTAGGAGTGAGTTGTGCATGGATTGTGTGATTGGAAAATGGCTGGGGGTGTATGAGGGTGCACAATCGTGTGCCTCAATGAAAATTAAAGAGATCTTAACGGGGAGTAGGAAAAAGAAAAGGATTGGGTGGCAATGGTTAGGGGACGATGAGGGGGATGATGGGGGTAGTAGTGGTGGTTGGTTCTATAGGGGAACGATGGTGTTTGGTGGATGGTGGTGGTGAGTTGTGTTAATGGTGGGTGACACCAAAAAATAGAGCAAAACAGAAAAAAAAAAGGGAAATAAAGTGTTTGGCTAGGTTTTCTTGGTAGAAATGGAGGGATCGAGGGAGTTAGTTGAGTTAATAAATGAGGTAGGGCTTATGAGAGGCATATATGCATAGTGCACATGAATGAGGTAAATCGATGAAGAAAGAAAAAGGTTGGTAAGACGAACCCGACAAACCGGATCATACTCGATCTGTTAAACGGGGGTCGGGAACGTACTCGTTTCCCCCTGAACCGGAGTAATCTCCGAGCCAGACGTTGATACTTCAACGGATTTGTGCGCGAATTAACAGGAAATCCCGAGAAATTTCATTCCAAAAACCTTCTCCCTTTACAAGCAAACCCCGCTCGATATATATGACGGGAATCGAACACCCACAAAAAGGGGGAGAGGGCAAGGGTGAGAAAACAGTTGACCTAGGGCCTCAAATTTGGTGTCAGGGACAAGATCCGGGGCAGGCAAAGGTGGACGTGCGTCGATGGTGACCAGCAACGGTCATCAAAAGGGTCGAAAAGAGAAACGGAGTCGAGCCACCAAGAGAGTAACAAAAGAAAGGTGATCGGCGCTCCCCGAAGGAGGAAGATGGCTTAAATAGGTGGGTAACTAGGGCACGAAGGGTCACCCGCCGATTGGGCCAAAACTCGGGCCGGGCTCAAGTTTTGGTTCAACCCAACTTAGCTTAAAATGAGGTTAACGCTATTCTCCTATTTTCATTAGATTCAAGAGGTGATTATAACGGGATAATACCGAACCTGAATCCAATGCAAATAGGGAAACAAGGACTAAGTTACCCATACTCATTTAGGCTCGGGGGCGGCCATTGATAACCAACTCCGCCTAACCCGAGACTATCAATGGGATTTCCAAAAATTAGGGTAAAATCATCATCGACCACTAAACACACACACCCTACAAAAATATTAATGTTCCAACCATGATTACACATGTTACACATTCAAGCTTAATTAATTACAAAAACACAGTTCAAAAGTGCTTCCGCCCCCGCTCGTTGCCTCCACTCCTAAATCTGGCTTCGGATCCCAACTTACCTTGAAGATGGAAAACGTGGAATTATATGAGTGAGGAGCCAACAGGGTACGATTATCAAAAAGTAAAAGGAGAGGAGTAGCTGATGAAGTGCGGTCTGTATCATCCCCCCTTCTTTAGAGGGTTTCGTCCCTGAAACCTGCGCTAAGTGATCAAAAGGAGAGAGGTCAGAAACATTAAAAGTTGGGCTAATAGCGCCATACTTATCAGGAAGGTCTATTTTATAGGCATTGTCATTGATCTTTTCCATGACAGTAAACGGGCCATCCCCCCTTACATCCAGCTTACCCTTGCGATGGGTAGGGAAGCGATCCTTTCGTAAGTGTATCCAAACTAAATCCCCAGGCTGGAAGACGACCCTTTTTCTATGGTGATTAACTCGGGACGCCATGGCCTCATTTCGTATGTTAATCTATTTAGCCATAGATTCATGTAGTTCTTTAATCATTTTGGCTCGTTTGTCAGCCCCCAAGGACACATATTGAGATGGGGGAACGGGAGAGAGGTCGAGGGGAGTTAAAGGATTGATTCCGTAAACAACTTCAAAAGGAGATTTACTAGTGGTGGAGTTGGAAGTCCGGTTATAAGCAAATTCAATATGTGGCAGCGCTGACTCCCACTGCCGTGAGTTATTGTCAATAAAGGCTCGAAGCATGTTGCCAAGCATGCGGTTAACAACCTCTGTTTGCCCATCGGTTTGAGGATGGCATGAAGTCAAGAAAAGAAGTTTGGTTCCTAGTTTCCCCCAAAGGACACACCAAAAGTGGGATACAAATTTGACATCACGATCTGAAACAATGGTCCTGGGAACCCCATGTAGTCTAACAATATTTGAGAAGAAGTAGTCAGCAATGAGGGAGGCATCATTCGTTTTGTTATATGGAACGAAGTGGGCCATTTTTGAAAACCTATCGACAACTACCATAACCGAATCTTTGTTCTTGTTAGATCTGTGAAGGCCAAGAAAAAAGTCCATTGACACATCTGTCTAAGGTTGGCTAGGCATGGGGAGGGGTGTGTAAAGGCCATATGGATGTGTTGTTGATTTGGCTCGTTTGCATGTCACACAATTGGAGCAAAAACGTTGCACATCTCTTTTCATGTGTGGCTAATAAAAGTGTTCCTTTAGGACGTCTAGGGTTTTGGCATACCCAAAATGTCCCATTAAGCCACCACCATGAGATTCAGATACGAGGAGTTCTCGGAAGGAACATCTAGGGACACATAAGCGACTTTCTCGAAAGAGGTAGCCGTCATGGACGTAAAATTTATCAAGGGAAGTTTTTTGACATTTAGAGAATAAATCTCCGAAATCCTCATCATCGGAGTAGAGCAGTTTTAAATGGGAGAATCCTAAGAGCCTAGCATCCATAGTGGCCACAAGGGTGTGCCTTCGACTTAAAGCATCGGCTACCTTATTATCTCCCTCCTTCTTATATTTGACAATATAGGGAAAAGACTCAATAAACTCACTCCACTTGGCTTGGCGATGATTCAGCTTGTTTTGGGTTTTTAGGTATCCTAAGGCTTGATGGTCAGTGTGAATAATAAACTCTTTTGGCCATAAATAATGTTGCCAAGTCTCTAAAGATCTGACAAGGGCGTACAGCTCCTTCTCATAGGTAGAGTAGTTGAGACAGGCGTCTTTCAATTTTTCCCTAAAGTAAGCAATGGGTCGCTTTTCCTGGGATAGGACAGCACCGATGCCTACTCCCGAAGCGTCACAATCGACCTCGAAAACCTTTTCAAAGTCAGGTAGAGCTAGAAGTGGTGCCTTAACTAGTTTTTCTTTTAATTGATCAAACGCCTTTTGCTGGGCTATGCCCCACTTAAATTCTATGGATTTTTTGACAAGATTGTTGAGAGGGGCAGCAATGGTACTGAAGTGGGGAACAAACCTACGATAAAACCCGTACAACCCGTGAATCTTTTCCTTTAATGGCACTAATCTTTTCCTCATCTACTCTGACACCATCCTTGCTAACCACAAAGCCTAAGAATATAACCTCCTCAAGGAAAAAATTGCTCTTGGAGGGATTAGCAAACAAATACTCCTCCCGGAGCACACATAACACACTCCTCAAGTGCGATATATGCTCATGATAATTCTTGCTATAAATGAGGATGTCATCGAAGTAGACGACAACATACTTATCGATGAAATTGCGCAACACATGGTTCATTAATCGCATGAACGTGCTGGGGGCGTTGGATAGTTCAAATGGCATAACAAGCCACTCATATAACCCAAAGTTAGTTTTGAAGGCGGTTTTCCACTCATCGCCGGGTTTCATTCGAATCTGGTGGTAACCACTTTTGAGATCAATTTTAGAAAAAACGATACTCCCATTTAATTGGTCAAGCATTTCATCTAGGCGAGGGATGGGATGACGGTATTTGACAGTGATTTTGTTGACCGCACGTGAATCCACACACATGCGCAAACTCCCGTCCTTTTTGGGGACTAACAAAATAGGTACCGCACAAGGGCTCATGCTCTCCCTAACATGACCCTTTTCAAGTAATTCAGTGACCTATTTTTTTAGTTCCTTAACCTCTTCTGGGTTGGCCCTATAAGCGGGGCGGTTAGGGATGCTGATTCCCGGAATGAAATTGATTTGATGTTCAATGCCTCTAAGAGGAGGGAGGCCTTTCGGAACTTCTTCCGGAAATAAGTCTGAGAACTCGGAGAGAAGATTTTGGACTTCAAGGGGGAGAGAACATGAAGGGTCAGTGGAGGACTCGAGGCAATGTTTGTAGATTAAAATGTAGACAGGCATGTTTAGAGAGAAGGCCTGCCCAACATCTCTTTTTTGAGCAAAAAGGTTAGTATGCGGTTCGTTGTCCAACCCAAGGCGGTTATCACTAGTGGTGGAAGGCGTTTTTCTACGATCAAACTCATCCTTCAACTTGAGTTGGTCTTCCTTAACCTGAGAAGGTGAAAGAGGTGCTAGGGTGTACTTCCTATCCTCCTTATAGACACTGTATCGATTTTTGAATCCATTGTGTATGACTTTTCTGTCAAATTGCCAAGGACGTCCTAGGAGGGCATGGCTAGCATGCATATGTACAACATCACACAAGACCTCATCCTCATATCTTCCAATTTGGATACTTAAGAGGACTTTTTTGTCAACCTTAACTTCCCCAAGCTCACTTAGCCACTGTAGTTTATAAGGACAAGGATGTTTAATGATTGGGAGGCCTAGTTTGTGGACCAACTCGGTACTGGCCACATTAACGCAACTCCCACTATCGATGATTAGGCTACCTTTACTCCCATTGATATAGCAATGGGTGTGGAATAAGTTCTCTCACTGATCGTAGGAGGGATCGGCCCTAACATTGGAGGCAAGGGACCTACGAATGACTAGAGACTCAGAAAGGGGTAGCTCCATGTCGTCGTCGCTTTCATTTCCAAGTTCCCCAAGCGTATTCTCTTTTTCTTCCTCAGAATCGGAGACTAGTTCTCCGTCCCTCATCATCATGACCCTTCGGTTAGGGCATTGTGAGGCAATATGCCCATGGCCCAGGCATTTGAAGCATTGGACATTTCTAGAGGAGTTTGGTCTACTTGGGTTGGCTACGGCTTTTCCTTTCTCACTTGGTAAAGGGAGGGAAGAAGTTGAAGTTTTATGGTCAGATCTCAGATTTGGGGGAGGTTTCCAATGGGACGATTCAGTATTCCTAGTGAAGGATCTAGGTTGAGCTTGAGTTCGGGGTTTAGCCCTAGGATTCTTTATTTGTTTCTCAAGTTTTTCAGCTAGGTTCAGAAGTTCATCCATTTCTACATAGGGAAAGAGTTCTACAAGGTCGGCAATCTCGGGATTTAAACCTCTAAGGAACCTTGCCATTGTGGCTTCTCGGTCCTCACCAATGTTTAATATGGCTAGACACATCTCCATTTCCTTATAGTATTCATCGACCGTTTTTGTTCCTTGTCTAAGGAATTGTAGGCGCTGATGCAAATCCCGATGGTAGTGGGAAGGGATAAAACGTCGGCGCATTAGGGATTTAAACTCAAGCCATGAGGAAATAGGGGGTTCACCGTAACGTTCTCTTTCCCTAGTAAGCCTACCCCACCAAGAACTACCATAATCCGTGAATTCAACAATGGCTAGCTTATTTTTTTATCGTCTGGATAATCATGGCAATCAAAAACTAACTCAATTTTTCTTTACCAATCAAGATAGGCGTCAGGGTCATTCTTACCATTGAAATGTGGAATTTTTAATTTGATACTCCCTAGGCCCCGATCATGCCCATAATAATTTTTCCTATAGGTGCGATTAGGGCGGGGAGAGTGTGCATAATGTACTGACTCAAGATCGTTTTCTATTTGCTGATTATTATTTCCGAGTTGGTTGATGGTCCTCTCATTGTTCTGATTATTAGCCATTTCAGCCCTAAGTCCACGGACTGTAGCATCCATGGTATTAAGTCGTTCAAGCATTGTCCTAACCATTTCAGCAATAGATTCACCCTCATCCATTATACCCTATAGTCTAGGTGGAGGCCAAAAGATTTGTCCAGATTTTAAGTCCAATTTCCCCTCTTTTTTCTTTTTTTTTTTTCAGGTAGGCAGCAAGAAAAGTAAGAAAAAATAACGTCAAGTCATGCTTTCAACGAGAACGAACAGGAATAATGCACAGTAAGCAACCAGGCAGATACGAAACCAGGCAGGACGGAAGGAAAGCAGCAAACACCCAAGCAAGATATGAACGAAACGGGGAAGGGATTAGGGCTTACAGACCAGGAATTAAAATTTACAAGGCTTCCCTAATTAAATACAACCATACTAAAATTGAAGATAGAGAGAGGAAAAGAAAAAAAATAAAATAAAATAAAGTAAAATGTATTACAGCGAGGCCTCCGCCAAACGCACCCTGGCTCGGGCATTGAGTCAACTCGCTGGGTCGAACGAGTTCCCAGCCGAGTTAGCACGACCCAGTGAGTCCGAGCGGGTTGAACCGATTCCGAAGCGAGTCCGGCCGAGTTGGCTCCGATTCACGCGGCCCAAGGTAATTCCACACGGAACGAACCACAAGGTTCGTTTTCGACATCACAATTCCCACACAAACAAGACAAACGGGACAAGGCGAGAAAGTAACATTCACGACAAGGAAAACAACCGGGGAAGGCATCCAAAAAGCACACATAGATCACAGCAGTGAGGATACATCATCGGACGGATTTCGACTCCGTCCTCAGAGTTAAACCAAGTCAACATAACTTATCAGCTTAGAGATACGAGTTCTGAAACGAGTTTACCCGAGTAGTCGATCCAGATGGGGGGGAAGTAACCGAGACTGGCTGCGGTTTCGCGCGGTGGTAGCGCTGTAGCGCCGCCTAAAGCCGCTGTTGGGCCACCAACTCGGAGTCGTTCCGGCTTCGATCAAGGCGCACCAGTGTCCCTACCATAGAGAAACCCAAGGGTAAGTGTAGATCGAAGAACAAAAGAGAGAAACAAAAATTATCGAAGAAAGTTCAGACTGAAGTACACCATTTGCGAACGCCGATCGAGCAACTTAAGCTCATTTACCAGATAATACGAACCCGAATAACTGGATCGTACTCGATCCGTTAAACGGGGGTCGGGAACGTACTCGTTTCCCCCTGAACCGGAGTAATCTCCGAGCCAGACGTTGATAATTCAACGGATTTGTGCGCGAATTAACAGGAAATCCCGAGAAATTTCATTCCAAAAACCTTCTCCCTTTACAAGCAAACCCCGCCCGATATATATGACGGGAATCGAACACCTACAAAAAGGGGGAGAGGGCAAGGGTGAGAAAACAGTTGACCTAGGGCCTCAGATTTGGTGTCAGGGACAAGATCCGGGGCAGGCAAAGGTGGACGTGCGTCGATGGTGACCAGCAACGGTCATCAACAGGGCCGAAAAGAGAAACGGGGTCGAGCCACCAAGAGAGGAACAAAATAAAGGTGATCGGTGCTCCCCGAAGGAGGAAGATGGCTTAAATAGGTGGGTAACTAGGGCACGAAGGGTCACCCGCCGATTGGGCCAAAACTTGGGTCGGGCTCAAGTTTTGGTTCAACCTAACTTAGCTTAAAATGAGGTTAACGCTATTCTCCTATTTTCATTAGATTCAAGAGGCGATTATAACGGGATAATACCGAACCTGAATCCAATGCAAATAGGGAAACAAGGACTAAGTTACCCATACTCATTTAGGCTCAGGGGCGGCCATTGATAACCAACTCCGCCTAACCCGAGACTATCAATGGGATTTCCAAAAATTAGGGTAAAATCATCATCGGCCACTAAACACACACACCCTACAAAAATATTAATGTTCCAACCATGATTACACATGTTACACATTCAAGCTTAATTAATTACAAAAACACAGTTCAAAAGTGCTTCCGCCCCCGCTCGTTGCCTCCACTCCTAAATCTGGCTTCGGATCCCAACTTACCCTGAAGATGGAAAACGTGGAATTATATGAGTGAGGAGCCAATAGGGTACGATTATCAAAAAGTAAAAGGAGAGGAGTAGCTGATGAAGTGCGGTCCGTATCAGTTGGGGTGAGGCATAATCAAGGGAAAAGATTTGGTAAAATTTTTAATAGATATATCCCATGGATTGTGGGAGATAATGGCTTTGATGGTTAGAAGTTGGGAAAGCTGGAAAGGGGGAGTTTGGTCGAGCAGAGAAAGGACCACACACTAGGCTACAGAAGTGGAAGAAAAATTGAGCAGGAGAATAAGAAAATAAAAAAGAAAAGGAGAAAGAAAAAAAGGAGAAATGAAAATAGAAAATAAGATAAGTGTGGGATTATGGTTGATATCAGGTTAAAAATTTATTAGAGAGTTAATGTAAGATTAAAATATTAATCATCTAGAATTAGAACTAGGTTTAAATATAAATTACCTAGACTAAAGATTTTGATTATATTTAGATTTAGTATTAAGGAATTAGGATAATATAGAAATATTAATTTTTAGAGGTTAAAATTAGGTTAAGATATTAAATACTTGGGATTAATATTAGTTAAAAATTGGGGTTTTACAAAAATCATCTATGTGTTTGCTTCTAGGTTCATCTACTTGGGGGGAAAGGATAAGAGTGAATTAGTTTGGAACTTTCTTGATAGGTTCTATAAAATATGTTGTAATCATCAGATTTATTAATAAAATATCTTCTCTTATAAAAAAAAATTATAACAACCAATTAACCTAATGTGTAATTTATTATTATATTTTATAAGAGTATGTTGAGATTTAATATTATTATTTTTAACAATACTAATAGCATAAAGTATCTTTTATTTTTATGTATATTTTTTACCAAATTATTAATTTTTCTAATTTTGTAAGGTTAAAACATTTATGTGGAAATATTGTTTGTATGTATAATACTTATGATTTTGCAAATACTATAGAATTATTCTAGTTAGTAGACAATGTAAATTCAATTAAGTTATAATGGAAAGAATAAAATAGAAAAATATAAGTTTAGAAAATACCCTAAAATGAAAGAAGAAAAAACATTCAAAAATTCATTAAGAAAAGGAAACTAAAAACCAACATAACATGTATTTTTCTATTATATTTATGTCAATACATTAAGGCTGTGTTTGATTTCAAAAAATAAGAAGGATAAGAAAATAAAAAGGAAGGAAAATAAGAGAAATTAAATTTCTTTCCTTTATTTGGTTGTTGAAGAAAATTTTGTAGAAAATAAAATTCTAGTATATTTGGTGTTTCATTTATAGAAAGAAAATTCGAAGGAAAATATTACTTGAATAATTTTATGTATTTAATTAAAATTAAAATATTATATCGATATATGAAAAAATTCCATAAAATTTCTAAAAAATTATAAAAACTCTATAAAATCAATACTAATTCCAAATTTTTTTAGAGATATTCTAAAATATTATATAAATAAATTTCAATAGTTTTTAAAAAATCTAAAAATATAAAAAAAAAAATATTCAATATTTCTTTCTATTTCAAACATGATTCAAAAAACATAAAAGAAAAAAATCATAGCTAACACACTTATTAGTTACATAAAATATCAATAACACACTATTTCATCCTCTATGAACTTATTTGGTACAAACCTTCAAACACTTTACTAATAAGAGATAAACCAAATAAAAATACTTGTCAAAATTCATCTATGAGATAGAATAAATAAAAGTACTTATCATTAACTCAAAACAAAATGTAAGGGGAAAAAAAGAAAAAGAAAAAATTTGGTTACATTACTCTATGACCTTAGGCACCAATGCAAAAATTCAAAAACCAAAGCTCATGCCAACCAACAAGGTCTCCAAATATTAATATATCAAAATTCCAAGAAAAAAAACAAATAAAATGGATAGTTCATAGTTATTAGCAACTAATTCAATACGTCAAAGTTATACAGGATCGTGTCTCTTTTCCTCATGATACATTAAAAATAAAATTGAACAAGTATTATATAACTTGGGGTATCATGTACCAAATATAAAAAGGACTATAAATGATGGTTATGGAATTTTTTGCTAAAACATAGATATAATACAACAATCATACATAAGTTATAGAGAAGACATAAAAAGCTCATACTTGTAGCATGCATCACCACGATCACAAGCTCACATCTCATTGAAGTTGACCAATCAAATATCCAAATTTTTGTATACAAACTTATAGTAAACTTAAGATGTGAATGCATACATTTTGAGACCCCTCAATGAGTTTTCAAACACCCTCAATCAATCAATACTTTCAGCTACTCTCCCTTGATGAGTCGCTTGAGCTAGATGGGTTTAACCCATATTAAATCTAAATTCCATGGTTCTAAATGCAACATGCTTAACTTTCTTGAGGACTGCACTATATTGATTAGTATCATAGTCAGAGCTTCTAACATACATAGTGTTATGACTTGGTTTTACACCTTCTCTTAAGTTATCCCAATTTGTTCCTCGATTTGTTAAGGATGTCCAAGGGTCTTAGGTTGAGGATTCTCTTATTATTATCCAGGAGGCCGTGCTTGGTAAGAGTGGCCAAATTAAGGATAACTTCATATGATAATCATGGACCCACTTGATCTAGGTATAATATATATATATATATATATATATATATAAACTAGTTAAATTCCATAAGTACTAGTTGATAGCAACAAGGTTCCATGTTTGTCGTCTGAGCAATTAAGGTTCCTCTTGCTAGAAAGGGTTGCTTGTCCTAGCTGCAATACTCTTCTCTTGATCATCATCAACACACTTGTTCTTTTTAGTTGACCTGCAATTTCACTTTCTTGTTCTCAGCTTCAACAATGTTCTAAATGAAAGAAAGGAACAATTAAGAAGGAACAAAAATATGAAAATTTAGGAGTATATTCGGTGTCATTTTTTTATCAATTCAAATTATGGACCATTTTCCATTGGTCCATAGCTCTGTGCCTCCTAGATTTGAACCCCTCCTTCTTTTTAATTAAGTCTTTCATATGTTCTTAGGCACCATTTTACAGTATGTTCAACATTTTCATATTCTAATATCAAACCCAGCTAGATATAGCTATACTGATCAATAAAAATCATTTTTTTTTTATGTTTTATTATTGGTATAAAGAACAAAACCTTTCGCCATCTAAACCATTCTCCAAACAATACCTTATTGCCATCTCCATTTAGTATATAATATCAGGATGACCATTCTGCAAATGCCTAAATTGAAAGAATGTAATTCAAACCAAACACAATCACACACCAAACTAATAGAAAAATCAATACTACCAATTGTATTTACACCATTACAAGAGCTCAAAAAACACAGCAAATATAGCAACCATACCCAACAGTGTGAAACCTGTTATAAGCAGAGGTAAGAGCAAACAATCGTGAATCCTCAAAACCAAACGTAAACATCCAAAGGGTCACAACCAAGAAAGAGAGAAAGGAGCAACCAACTAAAAAAAAACTAGCAACATCATGACTTGATCAAGATACCTAAATTTTGATCTCAACCTAAACAAACTAGTTAAATTAGAACATCAACCGAGTTCCACGTACCTAAATCTCAATCTCGACCTAAAACATAACCCCAATTTCCCATCAACAAATTCAACGACCATAAGCCCCCAAACTTAAGAATCAATTTAGGGTTCCAAATTTAAATAGAAAGATAATTATCGTTACCTGTTAAAATTGAACCGGTGGATTTACATTTTTAGTTGGAGTTGGTTGAGCCAAAGGTTTGCTAATAGAAAGCTTACAAGAACTTGACGGACGACTATTGTGAAGGTTGAAGATGTTGGTGGAGCCATGCGATGAGTAAGGAAGGTTGAAGAAGGAGATCGAAAAAACTTGAAGGAGAAAGAGCTCTATGATGTTGAAGGAGGAGGATGATAAGTTGAAGCTGTCGACAAAATATAGGCTCTTAAAAAAAATTCATCGATAGTTTTTTGTAGGTTCTTGTGAGAAAATTGGTGTGGTATAATTTTTTCCACCTTTTTTCTTTCTTTAAAATTTTACTAGGAACCAAACGTTGGAAAATAGTTTTTTATGTAACTTTTTTTTTTCTTTCCTCATTATTTTTCCTGAACCAAACGAAGCCTAAGAACCAGGAAAGAGGTACGATTATCAATTTGAGCAGATCGAAGCAGGTGGGATATGGAGACCTGTATCGGTATCAAAACGCGTTTCATATTTTTACCCCTATCTATATTAATTTATCGGTCCAAAGCCGTATTTAATCCAGCCTAGATTTAGGTATCTGCTAGCCCAGCCTAGAGGCCCAAGACAGAACACCTGGATGACATTGTGCTTTATCATTTTGATCCAAACGCAATCTTGGCATGTATCGGTTTCATCTTGGGCTGGAAAAGTATAAAATTGTAGTACTGAGCGAGGGCCCTGGTTTCATTGTGAACTATCAAAAATGCTTGGGGAAGACAGACGAGATAAACGTAGCGTTTAATCGCTGGAGTAATAGATCAGCCCATCGCCGCTCATCTTTGTCTTCCACATTCTTTTACGACAAAAGCTCCTCTTCTCTAAACCAGCCGAGCTTTGCATTCGGTTTCAAATTGCCCAATATCTGCGTGTTTGGGACTGAATATTACATCAGGTAGATAAAACCATCAATATAGGTATTGGCAGATCACAAGAACTTGTTTAAGCTATGGTAGGCCATTTTCCATTTTTCTATCTTCGTTTGCATCCTCCAATTCTTTTGTTCTGTCTGTTGTTTTTCTTAGCGTTCAGTTGTTTCGTTTCATTAACATTTAATTCGCATAATAAGAGATTTATTGAGTCGATTTTTGTTGAACAAGGCTGCGAAAATTCTGGCGAATTTGATTGTTATGGGTTCTGGGATCCTCGTTAGGGCTTTTGCACAAGCTTACAAACAAGCTCTTGCCAGTATGTTTTCTTTATTTAATCGTTACTATTCGTACCAAATTTAATCATTATTATTGTTATTACTACAACATCATCGTCAGTCGCATCTCATTCCATCTTTTGTTTTATTTCTTGCTATTAAACCAAATTTTGATAGATTGTGAGCAATTAGAAACTTTCCTTTCTTTTTTTTTCTTTCTTTTCTGGGTAAATAAAAGTTTTATTACTGAGGATATGCCATGAAGTACATACGATTTCACCTATATCAAATACCACATGTGTATAGAATCCACCCAGACTGCATACAAGTACCCTATAAAAAAATGTTCTACTTTATAATCTAAAACAACCCCCCGCAGAAAACCAACTGATGCTCTGATCTTCAAGGATCTAGATTCCAACCCCTCGCAGAAAACCAAGAGGATGATAAAGACGGGCCTTCTAGCTACGCATCAGGTTCATCTTGACAGTGCGGCAAATGTTGTTTATCTATTAAGAAAGAGAACTCGGTTCCTGTTAATTAATGTTGACAGTGCGGCAAATGTTGTTTATCTATTAAGAAAGACAACTGGGTTCCTGTTTTACTGAAACCATTTAGGATGCCTGGCATAACAACTGAGGGCTCTGATCTTCAAAGATCTAGATTCCACCCCCAACACCATTAATATTCCTGGCTTGTGCACAAGCCTTATTTTTTAACCGAATGCATAGGTGAAAATTTGAACACTCTGACTAGATTCTTTGCATGACTGGGCGTGTCACAAAAAATGATCATCAGTCTCTGCGCTCAACCTGCAAACATGACAAGCAGTTGCAGGCATCATGATTATCTCCTCACATAAAACCAACTTGACACCATTTTGTCTCACTAGCCCATCATGACACCATACACCAGAATACGAATGCAACCTTTGATGTGATACTGACTAGGGGATTATGTGATATACATATCAAGAAGGCAGTATTAGGATAAAATTTAATGCTTGATGACCTTAATATTTGTGGAATTTGTTTCAGGCTTTTTAAATAATTGCCTAAAAATCAATCATTGTTATTATATTAGTTTTCATGTTAGTTATTTTTGCATTAAATGCTTAATCTAAATTTTACCATAGCTTTGAATAAGGTATTATTCTCTATTAGCTTATGTACAAATAGTTTTATGGGCATTTGTTAGGAAAATCCTCTCTTTTGAATGTAGGACTTTGGCACCATTTTTTCTACTTTGGGTCCTTGTATCTTCGAGTGGAATCATTCCTGGTTATGGCACCTCTTGTCTCCTTCCATTCTGATGTCTATAGGTTTGACTTGATTGACTTGTGCCATGTGAGTGAATCTCATGCAAAATATCCTTATCCATCATTTTCATTCCCTTTTACTTTTTTCCATATTTTTGAGCTCACACCAATGATTTGATACTGACTAGAGGATTACAAGATATACATATCAAGAGGGCGGTTTTAACTTTCCATTTGAAATTCAAAAGCCGTAATTATTTTGCAACTTCCATGCTTTGACTATTAGCCTAAAAATAAGTTGTTACGATATTATTTTTAATGGTATTTGTTTTAGTATAACATGTTTTAGTCTTCATTTTAGCATACCTTTTAAAAGGATATTATTAGTTGTGAATATCTTAGTGAAAAATTAGAAAATGAACTCCTATATAAGTGAGGGTATTAGCTTATGTACAAATGGTTGTATGAGAATATTTTATAGAAATCCTATCTTTTTTGAGTGTAGGGCTTTGGGACCATCTTCGACTTCAGGTTGATGTGAATCATCAGAATCCTATGTGGTTACGACACCTCTCTTCCATACAATTAAATAGCAGTCCTGCTATAGCGTAGTGGCCGCGGCACGAAATTACCAATACGTTATGATTTTAAAATTTCACATTTATTGCCCGATAAATCGGTGTCACCGGTAAATCAGAAAATATCATCGATAAATCAGGATAAAGCGCTAATAAATCGGCGATTTATTGAAAATTCTTAAATCTACTGAAAAAAGCATGTATGATATTTTTTTTTATTCATTTACCATATATATATGTTGGACCAAGTTACTATTGAATTATAATAAAGTATTACTATTTATTATCTTTACGTTTACTATCAAATAATGTCTTTTTTCATTCTAAGGTAAATTTAGGGTTATTAGGAAAATTTAGCATATAATGACTCACTTTAATACTTCTAGTATAATATAAAACACTAATTTATTGAATATTTATATTCAAATGATCAATAAATAATAATTAGAGTATATGGTGAAATAAAAATAAAAATTCACGACGTGATGACCGCGGCATATAATTTGTCGTTTGTGACGCTCTAATACTACGACCGCAACCACAAACGCGACTGCGATCGCGATTTAATTGCCTACTCTCTTCTTCTTTTTCTCTTCGTTGGTTGACCTAATTGAGTTTTATCATTTGAGGGAATTCGGCACAAACTATCCATATCCATCTTTTTTATTCCCTTTTTTTCTCTACAAACCCCACTAGGTCTTAACTTCATGCACATCGTTCCAAGGTGATATTTATCATGTCAAAGACACTGCTAATGGGTTAGGAGCTTTCATTTCATAGGCCATATCTGTTAGTATTTTAAGGAATGTCTCTTATTCAGATTTGGTTTTTTAGGTTTTTGTCACAGGAAAATAACTCCATTTGGTGACTAGAAATGTACTGTAATTTGTATTATTCTCTGAGCCTGTTATGGAGCCCTTAGAGTACACTTGTGTCAAGAGTGCTATTGTATTTGTATATAAGTTATGGAAGAAGCTGCTACTTAAGTGTGATATCTTAGACAAAACTATGATTTCACGTAGCCTATATCTTCACAATTTATGCATACATATTTGAGGCTAGTAATTGGTGTTCATTTGAAAAATGCTCCTAAAGCTGGATACATTTCACGACTTTTGTGCATCTTTTATGTCACCTGACTTCCTTGAGTGAGGATTATCTGTTAGAATTGGTTTGTCTCTCTGATGCTGTTGTGTATCTAATATTTTCTGTTGTCTCTCAACTTTCTGTTTTTTACTTCTCTAAATGCTGACTATTAAAAGTTTTAATAGGTGGGAGCCTGACCAGGGGCTGGTGTTGCCCGAACAGGCTGATTACCATGCATCTCTTATCACACCCACATTGTTCTTCCTCTTGCTTCACACAAGCAAAATGGAAATGTTTTTGCCATCTGACACCTTTCCTTTTCATTTCTGCTCACTGTCCCTCCCTGCTTGTTTTACACGAGCAAATGGAAGTTTGTTATACAACCCAAGTTCTCCCCCTGCCCCCCCACCAAAAAAAAGTTAATCCTTTCCTCTCTCCCTCTGTCTGTCACTGTATTTCTTTTAGGCTTTCAAACAAGTTCATCTGCTTGCCTGCTGCAATGACGCTTTTACCTTCTGTATGTCCCTTCTTGCTGATGATCTGAACAGTTAATTTGGAGGCTTTTGAAATTGAATCTCTTATGTACCTTCGTTTTGCTTTGTACCTTACATGGATAAGTAATTTTCTTTCTGTATTAGGTGTTGTGTTTCTTAGAAATAATGTTGTTTTATTGTTCTTGAAGTTGCTAATAAATTCCTACACCTACATTTTGTCAGTTGTGATGTACTATTGTGGAGATACTTTCTATCTGCGTCTGGTGCTATAAATTCTCTCCCTTAAGTGCTTTACGAAATTTGGTTTATTTTTGTTCCTTTACCATAGAAAAAACTCCATTATTGAAAAAACTCAGTCATGTGACATGCTGTCCATGGCAATATGCTTATATTTTATTATCAATTCCCTCTGGGCTGCTTCTTTAGAAGCTTGTTTCTTTTGGATTGTTGTTGTCCATGGTATTTAGATGACAATTTTGAGTGCAAACAAACCAGACTATGATACTTGCAGCAATATTTGGTATATTCTTGCAATGAACCAATTATAAGACATTTGTTGCACGTGTGGACGCTTCCAAATTCCAAGATAGAAACTGGGACGTTGGAGTTGGAGCTGGTTGACAGGTGCTGAAGCAGCAGAGGGGGGGGGGAGAACATTGGCGTAAAAGGATGATATATGGCCTCCTGTACTCTTATCTGTTCTCTTTGGGATGCCAATGTGGTTAGATACTTAAATCATCTCATGTGTTTCTCTTATTATCGAAAACTATCTCTTAAAGTGAACTGGAGCTGATATGATTTATTGATTCCCATTTACACAACCCTTGGAAGATGCATCCTCAGCCAGGATTTTCAAAGTGGCAAAAGGGGCATTTTAGCAGTGTCAAGTTTTATCTGTTTGCATATGTTTCGTGTATGCAAATTTCATGCATAAATTTTGAACGTTTTGCTTGGACGACAATATTATTTTTTGTGATTCCCGTCTAATGTGCCTTCCAAACGATAACCCTTCTGCCTGGGTCATTGCCCTGCAGATGCCAACAAGAGCGGTGTTGCACAGGAGACAGTGCAGAGTACATTCCGTAGAGCAAGCCGAGTCATGACGGAGCAGGAGGCAAAGCAGATTCTCGGCATTACTGATAACGCCACCTGGGAAGAGATCATGAAGGTTGGTTTAGGGTGTATCTTACTTGGCTTTATATGTATTTTTCCACTGTATCTTTGGTCTGAATATCGTGAAATTGTGCAGAAATATGATGTTTTATTTGAGAGGAATGCCAAACAAGGTAGCTTCTACATACAGTCAAAGGTTCATCGAGCCAAAGAATGTTTAGAGAATGTGTATCAAAGCAGCAAAGGTCCGGGCACTGCTACTTGAGAACCCGAATTCTTGTGTAAAAAATCACATTAATGACCTAGAATGAGAAAATAACATATATTGAATTTTTGCCTCCGTTTTAGACATTCGTGACTTGTGAGCCCTAAAACCATGGTTGTCGCAATGTTAAAATTGCAGACTGGTTGCCAACAAGTGCCATGCCAAACGATTTTGCCATATATACACCTACTCATAATTCTAGATTAGGGTTGTAAATAAGCGGAATTGAGTCAAATATTTTTATGTTCGGATTCGGCTTGTCTAACTTTTTTCAAGGCTCGAGTTTGTTTGGAGTTTGATAAGGCTATTTGGGTGCGGTTTGTTTTTCGGTTTGCAAACTGTTGGGCTCTGTTCGTTTATATTAATTGAGCCTTTTGACGAGCTATAGTAGCTCATATAAGACTCGTTTTGGGCTCATTAAAAGGTCGCCCGGGCTCGTTAAAAGCTCGTTGAAATTCGTTTGAAGCTTGTTAAATGCTTGTTTAGAGTTTGTTTATGGCTTATTAAGGCTCGTTTAAAGTTGATATAAAACTCCTTAATAATTCAATATTTGACTTAATTCAGGCATAATTTATCTTAATTATAGCCTAAATCAATATTAACTAGCTTTAATAAAATAATATTTTTACCTCATGCACCCTTTATACATAAATTTGTGTGCAAATTATCTTCCTAAAGCTTGTATAATATTACAACAAATTCATAAAAATAAATTCAAAGAGAGATGCAGTTAAATCAATATACAAAAACAAAATGACTATAAAAGTTCCATAATAAATTACTATATCATCCACATCTATTACTATTGAGTGAAATTATCTATCATTTTATTACGAAAACTGTAAAATAATTTGCATCTGATTAAAAGTACAAAAAAATATTAGTAAAGCTTGCAAACATAATATTTACAATGTTGAATAAAAACTCTATATATAAACTTAGTAGAATATTTTAACTGAAACCAAAACACACTCAACAACACCAATTAACTAGTTTTAGAAAACATACTTAAAAAAAAAAATCATAACAAGACTCTAAGCTCAGGTGCTCAACAAAAAAAAAAGATCCAAAACCTACAACAACAGCTTGAAATAGTTTGATTTTATGAAAATATCATTGGTTAGTATGTACAAATCAACAAATTAATAAAATTAGAGTTATCATAGAGCCAAGTATCTTATATTAGAACATTACCAATTAAATTATGATAAATCTATTTCCTATATAGCTTCATATTCTTATGTGTGTCTATTTAAAAATAAAATAAAATTGGAAGCTAATAAAAAATATTAGTAGCTGCACTTAAATAGGGAACATAGATTAACTAAATAAATTCAAATAATAGTAAAATAATTACCTTTTTCTTAGACAAGTCATTATTATGAACCTAATCACTAGGTCAAAGTAAAACTTCAACTGTTTGGAGATCTAAAGAGGCCCGATGAGTATAAATTACCCTCCCATCAGCACTAAAAGTAGCATTCGAAGCAACTGATGTGATAGAAATTGACAAAATATCACATGCTGCTTGAGATAGTATAGAAAACTTCAAGGTATTTCCCTTCCACTAGACGAGTGTAGAAAAAAGAGAATATAAACCATCTTTACATTGGTATATAACCAACTATGATTTGCTTGATTGTTGGGTGCTAGCACTCATAACAAACTTTTCAAACCTTGATTTCCTAAACAATAATCCTTTCTCAACCACATTACTAGGCCCAACCTCACTAATGTCCTTCTCCAATGCATTCTCAACACTACTCACATAATGTCCAGCATAATAATAAAAAATCTCTCTCAATGTTTTTTTTCACCTCTCCAACACTTTTTCCAACATCAATTTCTTTGTAAATGATAGGAAATGTATAGTCAATCAACATCATTTTTTACCGAGGATCTAAAATAGAAGCAAGAAATATCAACATATTACATTCACCCCAATACTTATCAAACTTTTCTTTCATTTTCATAGCCATTACTTGCATAAAAATGTCATCATCATTTACTTTCTCATCTAGTGCCTCTTTTATCACCCAAATCTCTGAAAGATACACATTTGATGTAGGATATTCACTTCCTGAAATAACTTTTGTAATCTCATTAAAAATTGTAAGAAATCCACACACACCCTCCACTTGTTGCCCTTCATCAGGATTTGGTAACCATTGGTGTTTCAAATCTTGTTTAGCATATCTGGAAAACATATCTTTAAACTCTAAAGATGTAGATAACATTGCATAATATGTATTCCATCTTATTTTAACATCCAACACTACCTTTTTTTTTATTTAGAAAAACCCACTTGCTTAGCAATCTCACTAAATAACTTTAAACGTACTTCAGAATCTGCCAAATACTTTATACTTTCTCTCACATTTGTAGTAATATGTTCAATACATTCAAGCCCATCTTCTACCAGCAAATTTAATATATGGACACAACATTTCATATGAAATATTTTTCCATAAAAATAAAGCTTATTCTTAGAAGCAAAGTTATCTCTTGCTATCTTAACAACTCTATCATTAGTAGTTGCATTATCAACAATAAGACTATAGACTTTTATCCTCAATTTTTCAATCCATAAAACATTTGTACAAGGCATTGAAATTTGTCAAACCAGTACAAGGAGGAGGCAAGTGAAAAAAATTCAAGATATATTTATGCAACACCCAATAATCACCAATAAAATGTGCAGTCCCAGCTATATAATGGATTTTTTGAGCATCATACTTCCATAAAGTACTAGTGATACTAATCTTCTGCATCCTATTCAATAAATTCTTTATTTTTTTTCTTGTAATGATCATAAACGACAAAAAAAATCTTGTTTGACCATAGCACGTGACACTTTTTTGTAAAGAGGAGTCAGAGTTTTTAAGTATTCATTAAACATCTCATGTTCAATCATATTGAATGGATATTCATAGACAAGAATGGCTTTAGCCCAAGCCTCTCTTGACTTTGCATGGTTAAATCTAAGGTAGGTAGCTGAACTTATCCCCGCTGATTTTCTGAAAGATAACTCTCGCTGACATTTTAGCTTACGGAGTGTATAAGTAGATAAGTGTCTTCTCAAATGCGAGGTAATACCACCAACAATAATGGAAATTTTGTCATGATAATGATTACACTAGGCCTTCTTCATTGCATCTTTAATACAACTTCATCGAAGTCTTGCCATACAAGTGATGTTCTCTTTCAAACTTTTTTCTTTATGGAACAATGCTCATCATTTTTATTAGCTCTACTACAAGCTTTACTACCTTGCTCCCCATCTTTATTACATGGCTCTTCTTCTCAAACTTCAACAACATCGTTATTGTCTTCCTCCATAACCGGACTTGTAGTAAAAGATTCTGAATGTGTTGAGTTTGATCCTTGTTTAGAAGAACAAAAATTTTGAGTATATTAATTTTAACATATTCACAACATATATATTGTCATTAAAAACAAAAACAAAGAAAGTTGGTAGTAGGAGCAATAACAACGCCTATAAGAGTAATAATGTAATAAAATAATCTAATTTTGTAAGCTATACATGTAGTATAAGCAATTTAATCCTAAATTTGAATAATAGAAGGAAAAAAACTCAATATTACATAGCTTAATTTTTTAATTTTATTATACACGAGGATAAAAAAAATAATAGAATTCAAAAAATAAAAAGTACCTAAAAAGAAAGTTCAAACTTCTAACTTTTTTTTATTAAAAGAAAAATAACACATGATATAAAAAATTAATTATAAATAAAAACATAAAAAACTAATAGTGTAATAACATAATTTTAAAAATAAGTACCTGTACATAAAAGTTTAAACTTCTAACTTTTCTTATTAAAACAAAAAAGATAAAACATGATATAAAAAAATTATAAATAAAAACAGTAAAAAATTAATAGTGTAATAAAATATTCTAAAAATAAATAACCTAAAACGAGAAGTTCAAACTTCTAATTTTTTTTAAAACAAAAAAGATAGACACATGATATAAAAGAATAATTATAAATAAAAATATCAAAAAACTAATTGTGTAATAACATAGTTCAAAAAATAAGAAGTACCTACAAAGAAAATTTCAAACTTCTAAATTTTTTTTATTAAAACAAAAAAGATAAACACATGATATAAAAGAACAATTATAAATAAAAACACCATAAAGCTAATATTGTAATAAAATATTTCAAAAAAATAAAGTATCTACAAAAAAAAAGTTCTTTATTAAAAAAAAATATAAAACATGATATAAAAATTAATTATAAATAAACATACCAAAAAACTAATAGTATAATAAAACAATTCAAAAAATAAGGTGTTGTTAATACTACTTATTGACCAAATTTTTTGTTTACTTAAATTCTTCAACCACCAATGTCTATTAATGAAATGCCCCAAAAATTTTAATTTTATTATTTATTATTAAATAAGATTTTTTTTATAAAAATTAATTAAATATGTTATTTTTATTAAAATAAATGCAAATTAATTAGGAAAAATTAAGAAATTTATAGGTATTTTAATTAGAGGAAATTTGAGTATTTTAACTAATTAAGGATTTTATTTTCAAAATTAATTAAATTAATTAATTTGTTTAAAATAAGAAGGGGAAAATAGTTTCAAATTAATATTAATTTTATAAATAATTTAATTGAAGAAAATTAGAGTGATTTGCTAATTAAAATGGAATTTTTGGAAAATCTTTTAAAAATCCTAATTTAGCTTAAAAATGGATTTAAATATTATTTTATTTAAATATTATTATTTTTAAATGTCCCAAATATTTTAATTAATTTAAATACCCAATCTAATTATTTTTCCTTTTTCCTTTTTCTATTTTCTTTTTCTTTCTTCATTTTTTCTTTCTTTTTCTTTTTTTCTTTTTTTCTTTTTCCTCTTCTTTTCCCAGTTGGGCCTGCCCTCTCCCGTGGCCCAGTCCCCTCCCTCCTTCCTTTCCTTCGCGCGGCCCAGCTCGTGCAGCTGGTCCCCCTCCCTTCCCTTCTTGCACATCGCTTCCCTTCTTTTTCTATCAAAGCACGTCGTTTTATTTAAGGACTTTAGCCGTTGCGCCCGGCCGGTGTCCTCCCTTTTCTTTTCCTTCTTTTCTGCCCCAAACCGCCCGGTCCAACTACCTTTCTTTCTCCTTTCTTCTTCTTCCCTTCCCCGATCACGATCAGCTTGTAACCGCACCGCAACCATTCCGCATTCACCGCACCGTTCGCCCCCCCCGCTCTGCACGTTCCCCCACTCCCCCAGCAGCCTCACGCGTCTGCCATTTTCGCCCCCTTTTTTTTTCCCTCTCTCACAACCCGAAGTTCCCTTTTGAGCCCCCACCGCCCATTTACCTACCTCGGATCCGCGCCCCCCTAGCTTTAACCTCCTTCTCCTCTAACTGTTGCCGCCTTTCTACCCTTTCTTCCCCTTTACCTCCGTGCTGCCCCACCAGCTGCATTGCCATGCGGGCCCCTTCCCATCCCCCGCATGTACGCACGTTCGCTGCCATTTTCTCCTCTCTTCCATGTTGACTCACCGACCACACTTGTCTGCCCACTTTCCCCGCTCCTCGCACGTTTTTTCCTCTCTCTCTCCTATGCACAACCCCTGCCCCGAAGTTGATTTTTGCAGATTTTGTTACCGCCGGTAACCCTAACCCCACTTGCCCTACCCTCTAGTCGATCCACAGACCCTAAACTTTCATTTAAATCCTATAAATACCCCTTACCAACCTTGTAGTTCAGTTTCATTTTTCAAACCCGGGGAATCCTTCCTTTTCGCCGCCGCACCTTTAGACGCCTCATCCGCTGCCTCAGGCCAACTTCGCCGCCATATCTGGCCACCAAACTCTTCCTTGCTCCTCCCTCTAGCTAACCAAATCATCCATCCCCCTCAATTTCTCCTACACAAGCCACCCCGGCTGTGCGAATTAGTCTTCCCGATCAACTCTGCCACCCTTTGCACCACCCTTAGCCACCTCTTCCTCCGCTGCCGCCACTTCTTTCACCTCTCATTCTCTTCTGCAGACCCTCCTCTACCTTTCCCTACCTTTCTTTTCCTCTCCCTCCCTCTCCTCCTCTCTTTCTCTTCTTCTCCTTCATTCGGCCACGACCACCGTCATCGTGCGCCGCCACCTTTGGCTGCACCACCACCTCCATTCTGCTCCTCTCCCTCTAAGCATTATTAAACAACCCAACTTCCCCCTCCATTCTCCCTATCTTTTTCCCAGCATTCAACTTTTCCTTTTTTCTTCTCTTTTTCCGGCCGTCGCCGCCACCGCCGTGCACCACTGCCGGTGCCGCCTATCCCCACCAGCCTAAGGTTGAACCCTAGACCCTCTTAGCCCTTTTCCCTATTTTTACAAGCCTTAAATTAATTTATTTAATTTATTCTAATATAAATACTATTATTATTATTATTATTGATATTTCCATTTTTAATATTTATTATTAGTATTATTAATATTAATGTTTTTATTATTATTCTGTTGAGGGCCAAAGCCCTATTATATTTTAATTCTATTTTATTATTATTATTATTTTTTTATTTTTATTATCTTTATTATTAATACTAATATGTTATTATTATTATTATTATTATTATTATTATTATTATTTACTATTTTGAAATTGTTATTATTATTATTATTTCAATATTATTATTATTACTACCTTACCATTAGTGTTATTATTATTATTATTATTGTTGTTGTTGTTGTTGTTCTTGTTGTTGTTGTTGTTGTTATTATTATTATTATTATTATTATTATTATTATTATTATTATTATTCAAGTGTTAGTATCATTATTTTATATAGGGCTGAAACCCTATTATGCTTATTTTAAATTTTAGTAGTAGTATTATAAATATCATGTCTTATTATTATTAGGGTTATTAGTATTTGTTATTATTATTATTATTATTATTATTATTTATTCTTATTAGTGTTATTATTATTACTTATTAAGTTATTATTATTCAATGTAGGAGGAAACCCTACTTCTTTTATCTTCGATCATTATCTTTACTATTATTACCTTTATGGTTATTATTATTTTGTAATATTATTATGGATTTTATCATTATTATTCTTATTATTTCATCACTATTATTATTACTAAATTTGGTTATTTATTTTACTAATATTATTATTAGTATTATTTTAGTAAAGGGGCTGAAGCCCTTATTTCACAATGTTTTTGAATAATGTCCTTTTTATTATTATTGTTACTATTTTTTATTATCCTTGTTAATATTAATATTGATATTGTTTTTGGTATTTTTTCTATTATTATTTTAATATATTATCAAAATCCTAGCTTTATATTAAGTTAGTGATTAATAGTATTTTTGATAGGAGGGAGTCTAATTTTAGCTTTTCCCTCATAATAGATAAAACCAGTCAAAGCCCCAAGGAGGCGTAGGAGCATACTCCAAGACCGATGTCGTTTTAGGTAAGGGTGTTACTAAGGCCTTTTGTGTATTTATATGCATTATGTGCTTCGTATGTCATGTATTCTATGTTTATCATTATTAATTATTTCGTATGGGGTATGACGTGGAGTTGAAGTACATCTTTGTGTATTTACATGGCATATGTACTATATGTGATGAAATATTGTGGTATGTGATGTTATGCGTTGTGACCCTATTGCTCCATTTGGATTGGGGTGAATCGAGGTAGGGGTAAACATTAAAAATTAACCTAGGTGAAGGGAATGGAGGTGAATCGAGGTGAATATTTTAAAATGCTGTTTGGATGATATTAACCTAATCGGAGTGAATCGGGGTGAATGTTTTAAAATTTTCGTTTAGATTGAGGTAAATGAAGATTAAAATAATAAAACAAATGACATTTATACCCTTTTATTAAATAAATAAGTCATATTGAGGGGTATTTTGGTCCTATCAAGTCAAAAATTTACTTATTCTTTCACCTTCACCTCGATTACCCCTGAAATTGGAGGTTAATAAAAATGAGGTTAATTGAGGTGAATGGAGGTGAAACATTAACTTCGATTCACCCAGGTAAAACTATTAACCTGGTAGCCAAACGGGGTGAATCAATTGATTCACCTCCGTTAACTTCCCTTCACCCCAATCCAAACGGACCCTATAAGACATGCATGTGAGGACGTATAAAAGTGGTATTGTGTGGGAAAAGGGTTGAAAATGGAAAATGGGAAGTAAGTTGACTAAAGGGGAATTGAGTTGACCTACGTATTTTAATGATCTGTGAGTGGAGGAACAAAAGGGGGAATTTAGGGTTTTGTGTGGAGGAATCTAATTTAGGGTTTCGTGTGGAAGAATCTAATTTATGGTTTTGTATGAGAGAATCCAATTTATGGTGTTATATGGGAGAATATAATTTATGGTTTTATATGGGAGAATCTAATTTATGGTTTTGTGTGGGAGAATATAATTTATGGTTTTTGGATGGAAGAATCTAATTGATGGTTTTGTATGAGAGGATCTATTATAGGGTTTGGTAGGGATGAATCTTTAGTTTTATGTGGATTGAATTTAGGGTTTTGTATGATGGAATCTTGGGTTTTGTATAGTAGAATTAGGGTTTGCATGGAGGTAATGTTGCATGGCGGTATTAGGTTTTACATGGTGGTATTAGGATTTGCATGGTGGTATTAATGGTTGCATGGTGGAATTAATGTTTGCATAGTGGTATTAGGGTTTATATCGTGGTATTAGGGTTTGCATGGTGGTATTAATGGTTGCATGGTGGTATTAATGGTTATATAGTGGTATTAATAGTTATATGGTGGTATTAGGGTTTTCATAGTGGTATTAGGTTTTGTATGATAGTATTAATGGTTGCATGGAGGTATTAATGGTTGCATGGTGGTAGTGATGGTTGTATAGTGGTGTTAGGGTTTGCATGGTGGTATTAATGATTGCATTGGATTTAGGGTTTGTATGAAAAGTTTGGGAGGTTGCATGGGATGTATAAAGATTGCATGAGAGTGAAATTTACGTATGAAAGGTTGGTTTGGGATATAAGGAAGGTAATGTAGGTGCTATTTGGGTGGTTGAACATTTCGGATGAAAAATAGTACGTGGAGATTATATAAGGGTTCGTAGGAGACCGAACTAGGGTTGTGTGGACAGTTAGGGTTTGTTGTGGTTGCTTACAATTTTTGTATTATCATGTGTATTTGGTGATTTAAATGTAATTATGATGGTGGAATTTTATGATTTGTGATGTGTGAAGTATAAAGATAATGATTTGTGCATGTCCATGGTGAAAGCTTTTGAATAAGATACTTAAGATATTAATTACGTAAAGTGGAAAATGTTGAGTTGGGTCCAGACCGATCCACCGGCATAATAGTGGCTGGTACTATGCTAGCCTGGAGACCAGTCCACCGGCTTAATAGTGGTAGGGTATATTACCCTAGTGACTGATCCACCGGCTAAAATAGTGGGGGATCCCGATCTCAACGAACCAAACCATATATGTTTTTAAGATGTGGGAAGATACTAATGACTTACAGTGGAACACCGTGCGAGAAGGGGCCAAACCGATCCACCGGCATATAATAGTGGTAGGGAATGTACCCTAAGTGCCATTCTTAGTGTGTTTAATAATATGAAGGGCATGGTGATACACTCATACAAAATTCCTTTGGCTTTAAAGGTGGTCCTTCACTCATCCGCTTCCTTCATCTAGATTTGGTAATAACCACTTCGTAAGTGAATTTTGGAGAACACATGAGCCTTATGCAAACAATCTAACACACCCTCAAGCCTAGGTATAAGGTACCTATACTTGATGGTAATGTTATTAATATCCCTGCTATTAACACACATTCTCATAGAGCCATCCTTTTTAGGTACCGATAGGTTGGGTATGTCATATGGGCTAAGGGATTCATGTATGAAAGCCTTTTACAACAATTCACCCATTTGCCTTTGTAATTTTAAAGACTCCTTAGGTTTGCACCTATAGGTGGTCTTATTTGGAAGGGTAACACTAGGAACCAAATCAATGTGGTGTACAATTCCCCTCAAGGGAGGCAATTCACATGGTATTTCATAAGGTGAAACATGCCCAAACTCCTCAAAAATAGTCTGATCCAAGGGTTAAGGGTGGTTCCTCCTTCATTACTTTAAAATAACAACAATTACATGGCTTTTCCGATATATATGGCCTTGCCCCAGTCTCTACCATCTGAGAACATGGTCTTCCTACACTTGATGGCCTCCATAGCTAGTGATGGTCGATTGCTAAAAGGATTAAGTATAATATTTGTTTCTGGAAAATTTAAGATAATAAGTATTTTTTTACCTTTATGTTTGACACTCCTATAATATTTCCAAGGCTTAGATAATAACAAATGACATGAATCCATAGTAACTAGTTCACAAACAACTTGGTAAGTTTTGCCTATAGAAAATGGTACGACCACTCATTTAGTGACCTCCACATTGTTAGCATCATTAATCTATTCATGCTTGTTGGGGTCATATTATAATCCCCCGAATTTTTAAAAACCTATATTTTAATAAATAAATTTTATTTGGGATAAATTAGCCTTTAAATTATTTTAATTATTAGATTTTGAGCATATAAAATTGGATATAAATATTTAATAAATTAAAATAAATACTTTATTATTTTACCATACTCTTATTATTAAATAATTTTCCAAATCATTACTTTACTAAAATTACCTTTTTAAAACCCTTATATTTTAAATTAAATTATTAAATAAATTTATTACCCCAAAATATGGTATTTTATTATTTTATAAATTAAATCATTTTAGTTAGACCCATTTTCCTTTTCTTTTCCTTTTTTTCTCTTTTTCCCCTCTTTTTCCTTTTCTTTCCTTTCCTTCTCTTCCTTATTTTTCTTTTCCCCGACCTGGGCCGGCAGCTGGCCCAACTCCTTTTCCCCGCGCGGCCTAGCTCCCACGCCTCTCCTCCTTCTCTCGGCCAGTTCGGCCTTCATTTTTCTTTCTTTCTTTCTTCTTTTTCCCTAGACTGCCGTTCCAGCCTTCTTCTCTTCCACCTGTGTCGTCTTCTTCCCCCGACATGCTTGCCACTCCCAAATCGGCGCCGGACTTTTTGCCTCCGATCATGCCGTTTGACCCGCCGTTCTCCACCTCTCTTTCCCGTCGTCCTCCCTGTCATTTCGTCTCGGTCGGCCATTCCCTCCCTTGCTTGTGCCATTCCCCTTTTCCGACAAGCATGGCCTACACACATAGACCTACGCCGACCCCTCCTCGCCCACCGGAGCACCATACCCCTTTCCCCCCTACTTTCCCACCCTCCTTTGTCGTTTTACCTTTCGATCGGCTTATAAATAGCCCCGAAGGCTGCCATAATCGAGTTTGGATTTTGGCAGCCCAGAAAACCAATCCAGTGACCACCGCCTGTTCAGCCGTCTATTCCGTCGCCGTTGGCTGCCTTCGCCACCCACTCCGGCCACCAAAATGCTCCCTGCACCGCCCTCTACTTTAACTATTATTTAATATTATTATTTTTAGTATTCTTACTATGATTAGTATTGCCACTATTATTATTTTTATTATTATTATTATTATTATTATTATTATTATTATTATTATTATTACTATCGTTATCACTATCATTATTATTATTATTATTATTATTATTATTATTATTATTATTATCGTTATATTTACTATATTTATTACTTTAACTATTATTACCATCGTTATTATCCTATTTATTATTATTTAATATTATTATTTTTAGTATTCTTACTATGATTAGTATTGCCACTATTATTATTATTATTTATTATTATTATTATTATTATTATTATTATTACTATCATTATCACTATCATCATCATCATTATTATTATTATTATTATTATTATTATTATTATTATTATTATTATTATTATCGTTATATTTACTATATTTATTACTTTAACTATTATTACCATCGTTATTATCCTAATTATTATTATTTAATATTATTATTTTTAGTATTCTTACTATGATTAGTATTGCCACTATTATTATTATTGTTGTTGTTGTTGTTGTTGTTGTTGTTATTATTATTACTATCGTTATCACTACCATCATCATCATCATCATCATCATCATCATCATCATTATTATTATTATTATTATTATTATTATTATTATTATTATTATTAGGATTAGTATTATTATGTGTATTATTCTAACTATTATTATCATTGTTATTATCTCTATTATTATTATTTGTTTATTATTATTATTATTATTATTATTATTATTATTATTACTTCTACGATTTCAATTATTATTATCATCATTATTATCATTATAACCATTATTATTATTAGTAGTATTCTTATTATTATTAGTATTATTAATAATATTGTTATTAGTAATATTGAAACCCTTACTTTAATACTATGAATATTACTAAGACTTACTTTGATTAGTGGTGATTCGTTTAACTATCTTGAGAATAATAATAACCCTACCTTTTATTTATAAACTACTATTATTAATATTAGCCTTAGTATTAGGCCATGATAGGGGTAAGATAGGAAAATTATGGTAATTCCGGTAGAGGGAGATTAACCCTTAGTATTTCCCTCTTATAGGTAAATCGGGTCAAAACCCCTAGGAGGTGTAGGAGCGTGCTCCAAGCCCGGTGCTGATTTAGGTAAGGACGTAACTAAGGCCGCCTGTGTGTTACGTGTTTTACTTGCCTTCGATACCTTGTACGATTTATATGTTGTGTTCTATATGTTATCTGTTTTTATTATGTAGCGCGGCTTAGAACCGAGGTATGTTCTCGTGCTCTTGTCTAGTATGTGCTAATATGGATATGCTACAAATATGATGTGATATGATGTGAACCTTAGGACATGCATGCTAGGTTATTTGATGAGGTGTTGTGGGATGGAGACATGAAAGAGAAAAATGAGAAAGTAAGAGAACCAAGAGGAAGCAAATTGGCTAACGTAGGTAAGGATGACCGAAGCAATCTGTGATCCATGAAAGGCCGAGTGAAAAGGAAATTAAATAAAATGAAAGAGTGGGAGAAACTAAGGTTTACATGGAAAGAACTAGGGTTTGCATGGAAATCTTAGGGTTTGGCATGGTAGAGATCAAGGGGTTTACATGGGGAGGTTAAGGTCCGCATGGGGGCGAGCCTTACGTAAGGAAGGTTACTTTGGGACGTGGGGAAGGCAATGGAAGGTTTATTTGGGAGTCTGGAGGCTCGTGGTGAAAAATAGTACGTAGGATAATATAAGGGTACCTAGGGATCAATAAGATGGACTAGTAGAGGCGAGAAGACTTGACCAATAAGATGATATATTAATGGGTGAATAAAGCATTGGAAGATATGAGAGAGAAGAAAAAAATAATGCTAGCTATTTTAGCTAGAAAACACCTTTTAGAAAAGACATATATGAAAGTCTAGTAAGGCAAATAAGAATTCTAACTTTTGAGTCATCTAATAGCTCACAAATCTAGAGGACCATTTGAATGTATTTTGGAATACAATGATGTTACCCGGGGTAAGATAAGAGACATTATGCAATGCATTCCCAAGTACTCTAAAAGGAGAAACATAGACATGGTTTGGGAAACTAAGAGCTGAATCGATAAATTAATTTTCCCAACTCATGATAAATTTCATTGAGAAATTTGTTGCATGCCAATGGTTAAAAAATGACTTTTCTTACTTGATAGGTTTATCCCCGTGCTTAATCGAATCTATTTAGTTATTTTTAATTAGATAAAGAATTCAGACAAATAGATGAGTTGGACAATGGCATCATTGGATATTCCCTCTTTAGAGGCTTAATTGATAAAGATTTAGCAGAAATGTTTTACTAAGCCAAACACATATCATACATTTCTCCGAGGAAGGAAATGTAAGAGATAATGGATGGTAAAGAGATGAGCAAGGCAATGTGGCTAACAATGAGAAATATGAAAACATCTTTGTTTTGCTAAGATAGATACTAGATAGAGAGATGTACATGCCTAAAAGAGGATGCAAGGGCATAGGGCTAGCGGTACACCTAGTTTTCTAATAGAAAGTAATTGATAGATTTGACATATACTCCATTGGTGGCTAAATATGGAAAATATTCATCATAGTTTCTAAGGCTCTTTCCCATGCAAATTAACGTAAAAAATTAAAATTTGAACAAGTGTTGTGCCTATCGTGAGGAATTTGGACATACTATAGGGGAACGTTGGTCTTTAAAGGATGTTATTGAAGAGTTGGTCCACAATGTACGTTTGAAAAGATATGCTCAACCATCCTCAAATAGACAAGTAACAACTGTTTCTCAATAGTTTATGCCACCTCCTCATATCAAAGAGCAACAAAAGATTATTCATACTATTGTGAGGGGCGCATGTTAGAATAGATGGTTTTGATGAAACAAAATAAGAGGACAAGGGAAGGTGAATGGACAATCACTTTCATACCTGGAGAAAAAAGGTTAACTATGTTTGAACATTATGATGACCCTTTTGGTTATTGAAGTACATATCACCAATTGTGCAATGAGGGTGGTCATTTTTGCCATACATAGTTCTATTGATGTTATTTTTGAAGGATCTTATAAGGAATTAGAATTAGCAAAAGGGTGCTTGATGAATAAGACCTCACCCTTAGTATGATGCACCAGTCTATAATAAAATCAAAGGGAATGGTGAATCTAGTAGGGCCTCCGAGGTGTATTAATATGTACTTTGTAGTTATTACTTTCTTGTGGGCATATAATATAATTTTAGGATGAATGTCCCTTTACAAATTCCAATCAATCATAATGTATTGTTAATGATATTCCTGATTAAGGTAGGATGAGGAGAATTATAAGGTGATAAGAGAGTGGTAGGATAGTGTTATATAACATAAGTAAGATGCACCCTAGGACGATTAGATGTTAGGAAGCCTTGAGAAAGTTTTAGTATATATTGACTTTTGATGGTAAAAAAATAAATGTTTATCTCTTATTAGTATATATGTTGATGCTTTCATAGATTATCTTTTATTGTAAATATCTTTGCTAGTAACATAAATTAGGAGCTTAAATGCGTAAGTCCTCAAAGAAATAGGCCTTTAGTAAAGTGGAATATGTAAGCCCACAAATTTAAATACACAAGACCTCAAAAAAAGAGGCCATTACTAAAATTCAATACGTAAGCTGTCAAATAAAAAAATTCAATACATGAGCTATCAAATAAAGAGTTCATTTTCTTTTAGCAAAGTTAAATATATGGATATATAAGCCCACAAATAGAGAGTCCATCAACAAAGCTCTATCTTTAAGACTTCTCATAAAGAGGCCCTTTAATCTACTAGCCTTCTCATAAAGAGGTCCTTTAATTTGTAAGCCATCATTGAGGATATCTAGTAATTAAGATGGGAACACCTAGGGAGATGAAAGTAGCAAGAATCATTCACTCACTAAGCCTAAGAATCAACACATAAGCCATTTAAGAGGTCATATATAACATCCCTAAATTTAGTAATTAAAAATCTTATTTTGTAGAAGCATCAATATCAAAATCATGGGTGTTACCACCACATTTAACATAAGTTTAACTCCCTTACCTTTATTTTTCCATGTGTTAGCTCTCAAAAAATCTAAAATAATATAATGGATATAAGATACAATCACATAGATAGAATTAACGTATAAGCATCCCCCCTAAAACAACAATAATTAAAATACAAGAATGAACATTGGAGCTAAAAGGAAAACAGATTAGAATAAAAACAAACACTCGAAGATATATGACATAGGTTTTTCCTAAATCTTATAACTAAAAGACCATTTTGAGAATTAAATATTTTCCCAAGGATTTCATTGATCCTTACTACTCTTATATACCTCATGCCACTCCATAACCTTTACATAATCGTTTGCAAATCTAGTATTAATGTTAATTTCTTATGCTAAGTAAATCATAATACCTTCAAGATGTAGCATGCTTAAATTACACTTGATCATATAATAATATGAAAATAAGCTTGAAGCACAAATCAAATGTAACAAAAATATACAAATATTCATTCTTTATGTATATGCCATCAAAGTCTCATGCTGAATAAAAATTGATACTTTCTCAAGGTACAAATAAACATATCATAACCTTTGACTAAAAAATTAGTGAACTAAGGCTCTAACAACCAATCAAATAAATCAATTCTAAATACCAATAGTAGGATATAGAGGCAACTACCAAATCAACAAATATAAATCAACTCCAAATACCAAGGGTAGAACACATATGTAACTATCAAACTATTAATCTATAAGGGTATTATTCCATCAAACAAGTACTTCCTTATTATTTATACTATTCAAGGGGAGTAAATAAACTCAAGGCAAAATTATGGTGCACCCGGTCATAATGGTGCATAAAGGCAACACAAAACTATTACCCTAGAACCTAGAGATACCGACATACACTTGGTTATACTAGTGTAACAAGGTAACATAATACTCTTATTCCTTTTAGGTCACCTAATCCTAAAGTATAGATACCCTCTAAGTATTCCAGACAACTAAATAGATTAGATATAGGGACTTGTTGTGGTACACTGACACACTAGTGAAATAAATAAAGTTGAGGGCTATACGTCATCCTTAAGGTAGCTACCCCTAAGGAGATACCAACATGGAACTTGAGGTCTTCTAATTTGAGTATGAATATTTTATGAAGCGATCACATATATCACATATTGTAAAACAATTTCCATTCCCATACTAAAAAATATTCCCTTCATTTCTAGATGTTAAAGTCAACCCTAAGGTCAATGGTCCAAGTTAAAATCAAGCTCGACACCAAGGTCAATCTATCAATACATTAAGGCTATCCTATGTCCAATTATTCATCTTAGGGGAATTTGTAACATCCCAAATTTTACTACTAAAAATTTTATTTTACAACCTTATAACAATAATATTGGGTTTTACCATCATAATTGATGTAAGTGTGGCTTACCATAAAATCTTTACATCAATCACAAGGCTATGACTATTAAAAATAAAATAGAGTAAATAGAATGAGAGTATCTTTATAAACATAAATATGAATTTGGAGGTTAACACCGGATATAATAACAAAATATAGAAAAAGGAATACCATGGATTAAATAGTCCAAAAAGATATCTGGGTAAAACCATTATCTAGATAACATGAATCTTCATCCAAACCCCTAGTACAAAAAGTATCTTTACCCCTTACAATGCATCATAGTCAATAAAATCATTTAGTGGGTCCTTAATGACTTGTATAAAATTAGCATGGTCATCTGGTCATGAGAATGAGTAGCACCTATAAAAGGCTAGTCGGTACGTTATGTACTGAGTAATGTGACAATACTATTAAGTCAGGATACAATTATATACATACTTCATGGGAGAGAATAAGTACACATGAAAAACATATAAAACATCACAAGGTAGGTACTGATCTAGGGACCTTTATTAGATATAACAATTTTTATTCTTTTATTTACGTTGAGTTAAGGGACCTTACTATTCCTAAACTGGTGGAATAGTTTAAAGTACCTCTCATGGACAACACATATGAACCATTATTAATTTATGATGGAACAGACCAAACACCTCTCAAGGAAAATACTCTTGAGACTGTTCTTAAACTATTAGAATGGTATGAAAAACCTCTTAGAGAGACTACACTCGAGCCACTTTTATCGTCCATTAGAACAAACCCAAACTCCTTAGTCTTGACTTACATACTTTTCCACTTTAAGTCATTGTTATCTTTTTCATTAGGTTACTTATATCAGTTTTATTATCATTAACATTGAGTTTAAGGCCCCAATATTCTTAATCTGGTGGAACAAATTGATGCACCTCTCAAAGCAAAACACTCTTGAGCTATTATTATTGTTTAGTGCAATAGACCTTGAAAACACCTCGGTCTGACACATATAACTATACAATTTAAATTATTAATGTATCATTCAAGATTAAATTGAAAATTATAGAATAAATTTAAAGTAGGTAAATCACATCACAAAGATCCTAAGGTTATTCTCTAGCGTTAAGACCTTTATATTCTCTATAAAACGCTAATTTCATATTTTAGTCAATAATCTTCTTCTATTAATCTTTTACACACCAAAATTAGTAACTTTTCTTTAAATATGATAATTATTATTATGAGTATACTCAAATTTCATGGCCTAACTCTATGGTTTTGCACATGTGATAATAATACTATGTCAAGAGTTACAATTTTCAGAGCTTATAAACCATATTTCACAAGTTAGTCATGAATTTTCCTTTATGTCTCATATGATTACCAGATTTGATATAAATTCCCAAAACACCAATACACAATATCCAAATTTTGTGGTATAACTCTATCATTTCACACATGTGATAATAACTTTCCTATTTTAAGATTACTATTCCCAAATCAATTCATTTTCATATTTTATTAAACCTAGGCCATTCACAACTATTCTAAACACTTATTATTAATTACATAGAATATTTTAGATGATATAAAACATTAAAATACCATGATTCCCTTATTAAACCTACACTAACCAAAATGCCCTTACCAAGAATGAAAGCCCTTTCTTTATGGAGATCTTTTATGTATTGGTAAAATTAGTTCCAAGTCCTCCATTTGTCACCATATACCTTATAATAATCATTTTTCAATTTATCATACCTTATTAACCCATATTGCAACCATATTTCACACTCAGGTTAACGATATCATGTAATTCTTAACTTACTTATCTTTCCATTATATAATAGCAAATCTCATGTAATAGCATGAAAAATCATACATTTAAGCACATAATAGAAATAACATGGTATCAAAAAATTCATGTATAACACTTAGCAACAAAAATCCTTGACGACGATAATATCCTTATGAAGAAAGGCTTTGGTCTCTAAGTAAGCTTATCCGATCCTACCTCCTCCTTAACATTCAGAATATTAAATAAGAAAAAATAGAATTGAATAGAAAAATTAGGTAAAAGCTAAAGGAATAGAGGGTAAAACAATAAAGGAAAAGAAAAATAAACCAAATTAGTGCCTTAGAAAATTTTTACGTAACTAGGTGGGGAGGAATGGTTGGTTGTGATGTGAAGAAGGGTGCATCAATAACTGGTTTTTCCATTTCTAGGGGGTTTTCATAGCTAAGGGAGGCTAAAGCAAGGGATGGCACAAATGGAAATGTTCGAAAAGGAAGTTGAGTTTCAATGGGTATAGCCGAAGGTGTAGTGTGTGGCTTGGTTTGTTTGGCTAAAGCTTAGGGTAAGTTATGATACGTTTATCCAATGGTTGAGGTAGGGAATGGAAAGGCTTGCTATAGATAGGGGCTATTTTTAGATGGAAAAAACGAGAGGAAGTAGAGGGTCGTGGAAAAGGTTTATGAAGGGTGATGGTATGGTGTTGTTCCTTTAGCTAAAAGGTAGGTGTGGGATGTAATTGTTGTTGCTATAGCTAAGGAGGAGGAGAATAAGGAAGAAGGTGTTGCATTGATGGTGGTGTTTCCACAAAAACAAATAAAGGATAAATGATGGTTCTATGTATTTAATGCATCGTATATATACATTGAGATTTTGCATGCATAAATAGAGGGAGAAGGGAAAGTAAGGAGATCAAGTATATTTGTCAACGCAACCACAACACAAAAAAAGAGAGTTGAAGGGTGATGGTTATATTAGTGTGAAGGTCATAAAATGGAAGCAAGATAGGGCATTTGATAGGAGAAAATGAATGGGTTCACATAATACCTAGGAGAAGAAGGAAAGTGAAGCTAGATAGGTGGAGAAGAAAATCAAATGAAAAAGGAGGATAAAAGGAAAACGAAAATGAAAAGAAATTAGTTTGGGTTAAAAATTTAGATTTAGGTTAACATAATTTAGGTTAGGGTAAAATGAAAATACGAATTTCTTGAGATCAGAATTAGGTTATGATCATAACTATTGTAGATTAGGTTTAGCTAAAATTTGGAGTATTAAATCACTACCCCCTTAAAAGAGACTTCGTCCCTAAAGTTAAAAGTTAAGGTTGGGGAATAAGAGAACAAGTATGGTAGTTAACTCTACTAGGGTTGGTGCTATGTTTTCAGGTACTACCCCCTTAAATGAGAGAGCATCCAAAATCTAATGCACATATGCTATAAATCTTATGATGTAACTCATGCATATCCTTCTAAGTATCCTATGTTGACTCCAATACTCCATGATTTCTCCAAAAATTTTCATATGAATAATTGCACTTGTTTGAGTCCATTGAATCTTGGTGTCAAGAATCCACAAAGGCATCTCCTTATAAGATATAGAATAGTCAAGCTTAACCATACATGGTCTTATCACATAGGATGGATCTATGTGTAGTTGCACAGTTGGGAGATGTAGAAGATGTTATGAACTAGGCCCACCCCTGGTGGAAGTGATAGGTGGAAAGAAACCTCACCAACCATATCAAAAATCTCGTAAGGACCAATGTACCTTGGGATTAACTTGTCTTTCTGACCATATCTCTGTACTCCTTTAGTGGATGAAACTCTAAAAAAAAAACTCTATTCCCCTTGCTCAAATCTGCCAATATGAAGCCTCTGATTTATGTAGCTATTTTGGTAACTCTAAGTTGCGTTTATCCTATCCTAGATTAACCTAACTTGTTAGGTTATATTCTCAATCATCTCTGGTTTAAGTACCACATTTTCATTGATGTCGCTCCAACACAAGAGAGTCTAGAACAAATGTCCATAAAATGCCTTAAAGGGTGCCATCCCTATGATAGCATGATAAGTGTTGTTGTAGAAGAACTCAATCAAAAGTACAAACTCCTCCCAACTGCCCTAGAAGTCCAAAGCATAAGCTCATAGCATATCCTTTAGTGTTTTAATCATTCTCTTAGTGTGCTCATCCATAGTTGTGTGGAACGCGATACTTATTCTCAATATCATGCCCATAGCCATCTACAACTCCTCCCTAAAATGCAAAAGGAATCTTGAATCCCAATTAAAGACTATGTTGGTAGGTTTACTGTGACTACTCACCACAAATATCATATAAGCATAGACCAACTGATCCATACTCCAAGTTGAATACATTGGTATAACCATAGCTGATTTAGTCAACCTACCAACGATCACCCAGATTGTGTCACACTCTTTGCAAGTCCTCGGTATCCCACTCAAAAAATCTATCGAGATAGAGTCCCACTTCCATCTTAGAAAGTTTATGGGTAGACTAGACCCATAGGTATTTGATGCTTGATCTTGACCTTCTGACAGGTCAGATATCTTGATATAAACACCACAAGCTCTTACTTAATGCAAGGCCATCAATAGATCCTCTTATAATCCTTATACATCTTATCCCTTCTTAGGTGGAAGAAATATGGTTTACAATTACTTTACTCTAATATTTGGTGCTTCAAGTCAACAAAACTCTAAGGTACACACCAACAACCTATATAGAGAATGCTACCATCCTCATGGATCTAGAAACCCTCAACTTCACTATCCTAAATGTTCTACTGAATCCTCTCAAACTTAACATCTCCAAGCTATTGTACACAGATCTCATCAAAAATCATTGGTGTAATTATTGAATCATAAATCTAGACCTCTTTTTCACCATGATGGGTCACCTCTACCCTCATCTCACTAAGATGCTCTAGAAACTGACTAGCGAGCTCAAAAATCACCTGGCAAGAGTGGTGTCTTCCTACTCAAGGAATCTACAATGACACTTACCTTACCCTCATAGTAGGTCAACTCGATAGCATATTCCTTCTCCAAATCTAACCATCTACTCTACATCTTATTCAACTCCTTTTGAGTTAATATATACTTGAGGCTCTTATGGCCAATGAATAATCTACATTGGGTCCCATATAGATAATGCCTCTAAATCTTTAATGCAAACACGATGGTTGCCAACTCCATGCCATGTGTTAGGCAGTTCTGCTCATGTAGATTGAACTATCCAAAAGTGTAATCTACTACCTTACTATGCTGCATCAATACATAACCTACCTTGTGCTTCGACATGTCATAGTAGACCTCAAACCTATCTAATCTTGAAGGGAGAGTCAAAACTCCTATTATGGTCAAACGATGTTTCAACTCCTAGAATGTTTCCTCACATGTATCATCTAACTGGATTCTGGTTGTCTTTTTTAGAGGGTTCATCAATAAATGATCTACCTTTGATATGTCTTTAACAAAGCATCTATAGTACCTAGCCAAACCCAGGAAACAACAAACCTTAAGGATGCTAGTGGGTGTCTTCCACTCAATCCTAGCAAAAATATTTTCCAAATTCATGATAACTCCTACTGACAACACATGTCCAAAAAGGGAAACCTCTCAAAACTAAAACTTGTACTTAGAGAGTTTGACATACAACTTATGTTATCTAAGGAAGGATAATATTTTATGAAGGTGTTACTCATTCTCCTCTTGATTTTGTGAGTATACAAAAATATCATCTATGAAAACCGCGACAAAATAATTGAGGAATGATTGAAAGATCCTCGTCATCCACTCTATAAAGATGAAAAAAACATTGGTGAGTCCAAAAGGAACCACCGTGAACTCATGGTGCCTAAATTGTATCCTAAAGGCCGTATTCATGATGCCTACCTTGTCAATGTATAACTGTCCCAACCACAAGTTGATCTTTGACAAGATCAAAGAACCATAAAGTTGTTTAAATAAGTTATTGATTCTTAGAAGTGGATAGTATTTCTTCACCATCATATAGTTTAGACCCCAATTATCTATTCACAAACAAAGTCTCCAATCCTTCAAATTTATTAAAGAGAACCAATGCTCCCTAGGGAGACACACTCAGATAAATATTTCCGTAAGCCATTAAGTCCTCTAATTGAGTCTTCAACTCCCTTAACTCCATCAGTGATATGTAGTAATATGCCTTCAAAATACCCCCATTACTAACTCAATAGCAAAGTCTATCCCATATATCCATGACATAGCTAATACTTCACAAAGAAACATGTCAGGAACCTCTCTATCTTCCAAAGCTAACACGTCCTAGTCTAGATATTGAACTCCACACAAATACATATGGTAACACCTTTCCACTAAAGAATACAATGAATAGGTAGATACAACCTTCCTCATAGGTCTGGAATTACATCACCAATATAAGACCTTAGCACTATAACACTTCAAATTTTACTATTGAAAAATTTCATTTACTATGCTATGTTATAACCAAAATACCAGGTGTTATCACCATAAATAATGTAAGTTTGTCTTACAATATCATCCTCCCATTAATCAGAAGGCTAAGACTATTAAAATTAAAACTTAGTAAATAGAAATGAGAGTAGCTTTATATCATAAATATGAGATTGGAGCTTAACTTCGAGTATAATAAAATATAAACAACAAAGATACCGTTGATCTAAGAGTCTAAAAAGGTATTTGGATAATATTATTTCCTAGATAATATGACTCTATGCCCATGCATTAATACACAACATCACTTAACCCCATATAGATCATCATAGGTACTTGCACAAAAGCATCAATGTCACCTGCTCGTGTGAATGTGCAACGCCCATGAAAATGATGATCAGTATGCTAAATTCTAAGCAAGGTTATAATATTGTTGAGTCAGGAATACAATTAAATACATGCATTAATAGTAGAGAATAAATTCCCATTTGAAATACATAAAGTATCACAAGGTAAGTAATGATCTAGGCATCTTTATTAGATATAACAATTTTCATTCTGTTGCATACATTGATTTTAGAGATTCCACTATTCTTTAACTGGTGGAATGGTCTGAATCACCTCTATAGGACAGTACACCCGAGCTACTATTATTAGCCGATCAAATAGACCCATCACCTCTTAGATCAAAACACTCTTAAGCCACTAATCTTAAATAAGTGAAATGGTTTAAAGAACTTCTTAGGGAAAACACACTCGAGCCATTATTATCATCCAGTGGAAAGAACCCAAGGCCTTAGCCCTAACTCACGTACTCTTACACTTTAAATTATTAATATTTTATCCACTAGGTTATATATCTCAAATCATATTATCTTTCATATTGAGTATAGGATCCCCTTCATATTAATTTGGTTGAATGAAATGATGCATCTCGTAGGGTAAAATGCTCTTAAGCCACTATTATTATCTTATAGAACTAACCCATAAAGCACCTCAACCTGACTTATGTGTTCTTTTGATTTAAATGATTAATGTCTTATTCTTGATTGATTTAAAAACTACAAAACATATTTAAATTAGGTACAACACATCATAAGGATCATAAGGTCATTTTCTAGGGTTAAGAGCCTTATTTTCCCCAAAAACCCTATTTTCACATTTTAGTCATAACTCCATTTCCATCACTTTTTTTATCCACCAAAATTAGTGACTCTTCCTCAAATATTTTTATTAGCTATATTATTAGAATTCAAGTCGTAAATCAGGGTCTTGCACATGTGATATTAACCCTATCTCAAAATTTACTATTCTTAGGGCTTATAAACCCTAATTTCACAAATTCATCATAACGTTTCCTATAAGGCTAAAAAAAAAATATAATTTTGAAGAAAAATTCCCAAAACACTAAAGTTAACAATATATTAAAATTTCTCAGCCTAACCCTACCATTTCACACTTGTGATAATAGCCTTCTACCTTTAAGATTAATTTTCCTAAATTAGGCCATTTTTATACTTTTTTAACCTTAGGCCCTTCATGACTACTTGAACCACTTCCTATAAATTGATTAGCATATTTTAAATAATATAAAACACTACAACACTATTATTTTCATATTAAACCCATATTAACCAAAATACCCTTGTAGATAACAAAAGCCTTTATTTCATTCAAATCTTATTTGTTTTGATAACATTATTTCCAAATCCTCCATTTATCTCCATATACCTTATTATACTCATTTCACACTCATAATACCTTAATAAAACCACGTGGCAACCATAAATCACATCGATAGTTTCCACACTTAATATTATTGTACAATATCATAAAATCTTTACTTATTTTTCCTATAATATAATATTCAAATATCATAGCATAGCATTAATAATCATTCATTTAAGAACATATTAATTAAAACATGGTATCACAAAAAATCATGCATAATGATTAGAAAAAAAATTCCTATACTAGGACATGTATTCTTACAAAGTAAGGCTTCGATCTATACACTCATAAATCCTTTCCTGTCTCCTCCAGAACCTCTAGAAAATCACCTAAGAAACCATAATAAGAGACCATTAGGATTAAATATAATATTTAGGAAAAAGATAAAGGAATGGAGGTTAAAATAATAGAGGAAAACATAAACAAACCAAATGTGTGATTTGTGAAAACTTTGCACAAACAAGCGAAGAGGAACTACAACAATTGTCAAGCTAAGGGTTCGATAATGACACAAGATGCCATTGCTATGTGGTGAACAATGAATAAATAGGATTAAGGATAGAGGGAAATAATAGTGGAGGATGAATGGAATTTGGAAAAGAAATGGTAATGTTTGCCATTGCTAGGTGGTTGCTAGAAGGTGCTTTGCCGAAGGCAAAGAATGGGAAATGGTTAGTGTGGCTGAATGTTGGTGGTGGTGTTTAGTTTGTGGCACCTTAGCAATGGAATAAATAGAAATCTGGGAGGCTATAGTGAGTTCTACTGAAACTTGGGGTGGTGTGCTAGTTGTTTTAGCCATTGGTTAAGGGTAGGAATGACAAAGGTGACCAAAGGTTGTGGGGGTGTTTCATTTGGGATTCCCAGAAGTGAGTTTTATGATTGGTTTAGCAACAAAAAGGAAAAGGGAAAGGTAGGGAGTAAGGCTGGGGTCATTTTGGTTTTTTGATAAAAAAAAAAATTGGAGGCATTAAATATACTTTACATATATATATATATATGTACAAATGAAAAAAAGGATTATTGGCCAAAAATCCAACTCCAACCTACAATTGTAGGAGTTAGGAGTGGCTTGGTAGGTAATGAGGGGTGATGGGGGTGTGGAAGACATTACACAAGGATAATGTTCACACAAGAAGGAGGGGCAAAGGAAAAAGGAAAAAAAGAAGTTTTGGTAGAAGGAAGAAGAAGGGGAAAAGAGGAAAAGAAAAAGAAAAGATAATAGGTTTGGTTTTGGGATTAGTAGAAGGTTAACATTATTTAGGTTAGGACGTTAGGATAGTTCAACTATTGATCAAATAGATAAGGAAAACTTTTTAGGGTTAGAGAGCTAGATTAAGGTCGAAATATTAAGTTTTTAAGATTAGGATTAGTTTACAATGTAAATCATTTGGGATTAGGTTTAGCCAAATTTAAGGGTATTACAACACTACCCCCTTGAAAGAGACTTCATCCCTAAAGTTAAAAGTCAAGGGTGGTGAAGAAGAAAAAAAGGATATAAGGAAAGTATTCTAGGAGGTTAAATATACTTGGATCACTACTCTACTAATGGGGAATACCCCCTCAAAAGGGAGAGAACCCCAAAACCTAACACACCTATGTGGAAAATCTCAAAATGTAACTCATATATGTTTTTCTTAGTCTCCCAAGTTCCTTCATCTACTCCAAGAAGGCTCTAAGTATTATTCACAAGCAGAACTAAGCTACCTAGGTATGTCAAATCTTGGTGTTAAGAATCAGCAAAGGGCTTCACTTGTATGAAAAAAGTCATCAAACTCAACCTCATCTGGTTTGATCGCGTAGGATAAATCAACAATGTACTTTCTTAGTGGTGGGATCTAAAAGAAGTTATGAAATTAGGCCAACTCTATTGGAAGTTCTAGGTGGTATGTAACCTTGCCAACCCATTCATGTATCTCATAAGGACCAATATAGCTCGAGCTCTACTTACTATCACTTTTGAGTGGGCTTTTTATGTACAACATAACATTATGCTGGTTTATGCAAGTGTTGGACAAGTTTAAGTGTAAAAAGACATTAAATGAGAAAAATGAGGGCCTTGTGTTTATTAACACGGATTATACCACTAGCATTATTCAAGCATGTCTTTGGGATTTAGTGCTCAATTTGTATTGATTTGGAACCATGATCCTTCTACTATAAGAACTCATTAATCAAGACTCCTATGTGTATGTCCATATAATCACTTCAAGCATGCCCTTATGGGATAATACGTGAATGGCATAATAGGAGCATCGCATGTATATTTTGATATCATAAGCATGTTGTGTGGACTTGTTTGTATTACATCCTGCATAATGTTGGGAGATTGTTTTACTCCGTATGTATGCATATTAATTGGGTGATTTTGGTAATCCCCTACTCAATTCCATGAGTAGGATATCTTATGTAGGTTTTCAAGGACGGATAGTGAGTGCTCTAACCTCTTCTTCATCTTAATTGTGTTATGTGAGCGTAGGCACTTCCAATGGCTTTCTTTTATGTTCTAGGGTGACAACGGAATTCTCATTAAAATTTATTTCCTCTAGTTAACATTTTCTTCTATTTTATCTTTTGTAAAAATTTTAGGATTACATATCCCTCGATTATAAACCTTGATTTTTATATCTCCATGTGGTTCTTTTACACTCTAGTTTTCCTTATGTTTGGTTGGTTATATCCTTAACCTTGTAACTAACATGAGATAGGTGGTGAGGCATCTGTATTGTGTAAGATACAGTAGAAATACCCCAATTTTCATGGGATTATCTTGTAGTTCTAATTTTGTAAGTTTTAAAAGAATTTTTTTAGTAGTGAAAATGGGGGTGTTATATGGACACCACCACAAAATGATAAAGGAACAACCAAAAGATCCTCATCATTAAGTATATAAATATGGAAAGTACATTGTTGAGCCTAAAGGGCATCATCGTTAACTTATAGTACCCATGTCATATCCTAAAGGTTGTCTTCATAATGTATGTCTCTACAACGCGTAGCTAGTGATAACTAAACCTCCAAAACCCTACATCTTAGGATTCCTCTTACCCGGAATGGAGGCCTACTCCTAAACCATAGTAGCAGCAATACATGTGTGCCTATGCAAGGTGGCAAAGTCATGGAAGGATACAACACCCAACATCCTTTGAATGTTGAAACAGAGCCTCTATTCAAACTAATAGGCCATCATCGACTCACTAGCTATTATACCTAGAGTAAACATCAACAACATTGTTAACCATGTGTCATACTTCTACATAGTCATGATCCTCTAGTTTAGATATAAGAAATCCTTAATCTTATCTCTCTTAATGCTTTTAGGATAAAAATTCTTGCAAATCACAGTCTTAAAGACCTCCTAGAACATCAATGGTCCTCCCTATGCAAGATGACCTCTCACTAAGAGTTTGCTTCTTTCCAAAGGAAAAAAGGATGCTATGCTCACCTTCCTAGTTGGTGGATAATTTAATGCCTTGAAATTCTTATCGAAATCCCAAATCCAACCCTCTAAGATGAATAGATTCTCTACTATATCATAGATTGACAAGTGATGATTAGTTACCCACCAAAGCCACTCTTCGTCAATGCCCTCCTGTGGGTAATGCAAAGGTAATGGGAGTAGTGGTGGATGGAAGAAAAATTCAATGAAAGTCATGAACATCTCCTCCAAATGACTAACACAATTATTCAATGTCATGGTAAGCTAAATGTAAGATGGAAAACTTTTTAGGATAAAACATTCATATATGATTGTCTCGCTTATATCATTTTAGCATAAGGGACTTCAACACTTCCTCCCATACAAAGCTTCACAAGGTGCCATCATGATACTAGCATGATGATTGTTGTTGTAAAAGACCTCGATCATGTCTAGACAATCCTCCCAACTACCCCTAAAATCCAACACACATGCTCAAAGCATATCAACTAAGGGTTGAATGGTCCTCTCTATCTAACCATCTATGGCTGGGTGAAGAGTGGTACTCATCTTCAACTGAGTCCCAAAAGAATCTTACATTATTTTCCAGATTTGTGATAGAAATCTAGAGTCTAGATCTAACACAATATCTCTAGAAACCCCATGCAAGCAAAAAACATAATTCCTATATACATTAGCTTACTATTCTATATTCCATGTCATCTTCATGGGTATGTATACTACTAACTTAAGTAGGAGATCCACAACCACCAAGATGCAAATAAAATTATTGCAGGTCCTAGGAATATCCAATAAGAATTCCATCAATATGCTGTTCCACTTTCCTTCTAAAACTTCTAGTGGTTGTACCAACCCTACTAGGCTCTTGTGCTTGATTTTGACTTTCTGATAGGTCAAACATTAAGAAAAAAATTCTACCACCTCTTGCTTCATTTGGGGCCACTAATACACCTTTTTCAAATCCTTATATAGCTTATCCTTCTAGGGTGGATAGAATAAGGAGTACAATGCCCTTCATCTAATATCTTCCTCTTAAGCTCTTTATGTCTCTAGGTTATAGACCAAATACCATGATACCTAACACTACCATCCTCATGGAGTTGAAACCCTTGGCCTCTCCACCCTTTAATACCCCACTTGATCCTTTTGAGCTTATCACCAAGTTGATTCACTTGGATTTCCTCAAAGATCGAAGGAGTGATGGTGAGTTTACTCATTCTTTTGAACAAACCACCAGTAGTGATCAAATTGTTCTCCATCTTCGAGAAATCCTAGTATAGATAATTAGAAAATACAATTATGGTCAAGGGACATGATATCTTTTAGCTAAGTGTATCTACCGTTACATTAGCCTTACCCTCTTGGTAGGTTAGATCATAATCCTTGACCAAATACAACCATCGACTTTATCTCAAGTTCAACTCTTAATGCATGAAGATATACTTGAGGCTATTATATTTGGTGTAGAACTTGCACTAAACCCCATAAAAATAGTGTCTTCAGATCTTAAGAGCAAACAATATTACAGCAAGCTCTAAGTCATGGAGTGGGAATTTATGTTCATGTTGCTTTAGTTGTTGAGATGTATACGCCACTACTTTCCCATGTTACATTAGCACGTAACCTAACCCATTCTTGTAAGTGTCATTGTATGCTACAAAACCGTCATTCCCACTTGACAATGTGAACATTAGCGTTGTAGTCAAATTCTTGTTCAAATCTTTGAAAGCTTTACTACACTTAAAATCACGTAGCCTTCTTTACCAATTTAGTCACTAGATGAGCTATCTTGGAAAATTCTACAACAAATCTTCGGTAGTAACTAGCCAATACCAAAAAGTTACACATCACCTTGACAAAAGTTGGTGCTGGCCATTTGGAAACAGGTCCAATCTTGGAAGGATCCACTACCACTCTATCCTTAGAGATTACATGTCCATGAAAATCCAATTTATCTAGCTAAAAAACACACTTTGAAAGTTTGATGTAAAATTGGTGTGATCTTATCAATGCCAAAGTATTCCTTAAATGTTCCTCATGTATCTCTTGATTGCTAGAGTAGATGAGGATGTTGTCGATGAACACTATAACAAACTAATCCAAGAATGGTTGAAATATCTAATTCATAAGGGACATGAATGCTTGTCACACATTAGTGAGTCTTGAAGGTATTACTATGAATTCATAATGGCCATATTTTATCCAAAATGTAGTCTTAGGGATTTTGTGCTCTATAATCCTCAATTGACGGTGGCTTGACTGAAGATCAATCTTAGAGAATACCTTAGCTCCCTTTAGTTAGCCAAATAGGTCATCTATCCTTGACAATAGAAAATGATTCTTTATCATAACTTGATTCAACCCTCGATAAGTAATGCACAACCTCAAGCTCTCATCCTTCTTCTTCACAAATAAAGATAGCGATCCCTACGGTAATATACTAGGTTGGATGTAACCCTTCCCTAATAACTCCTCTAATTGGGCCTTAAACCATTTCATCTCCATAGGTACCATATGGTATGGGACTTTATATATTGGTTCCATCCCTAGCAATACATCCATGGTAAACTCAACATCTTGAATGGGTGGCATTCCCTAAATCTCCTCAAGAAATACGTTAAGATACTTGTGGATCACTGCAATATGCTTTAATGATATCTCAAATACTTTGGTATATCAAACACTACATAAGAAGAGTGGATACCATTAATGAACCAGGTTACTCATCATGATTATCAACACAATCTGTATAGAGGGGTTAAGCTTACACTTTCGATATGAGATCCTAACACCTTTTGGTCCATATAGAACAACACATTCTTATGTGTAACCTATCAACACTTGGTACTTCCTCGACATGTTTGTTCCAACAATTACATCGAAGTCACATAATTCAATCTCCATAGGGTCTAATGGAAATTCTACTTTCTCAACTAACAAGGTTACTCCTTTATAGAATCTAGATCATGCCATCCTATTCCTTAAAGGCAAAATAATAAAAGTGGAAATGCTACTAGAAGGAAATAAGTTAGCTCTAGCTATTAATGGGGATGACACAAAAGAATGTGATGCACTAGAGTCAAACAATACGTATGTTAGAAAGGAAGAGAAAATAAAAATATTGGTTACCACACTAGCCTAATTCTCTACCTTTAACTGGATAATCATGTTTAGGAGTCCTCCTAAAGGAACTCTCGTGGCACTAACTGATCCTTGTCCTTCCTGAAAGATGTAAGGCTTCTATCCTTTGGACTGACTAGCTCAACTGGCAACATTAGTTGGTAATGGAAGAACCCTCGAAATTGTCGACTGATGCTACTAAACAAATCTTGTGTTCTAAGCTTATGTCTGACCTCTTTGAACACTACCTCCTCCAATGTGACACTCATAGGCTCGGTGTCTGATCATACCACAACCATGACAAGTTACCTTCTTTCCTTCACAATTTATTTCTAGGTGATCTACCCAGCAATAATTATAATGGTAATGCCTCTCCTAAATATTTCCCTAAGACTGACCTCCAACTAGAGGTACTGACCCCATACTCCTTCCATACATAGGCGGCATGCTTCCTCTAGAGTAAGCTTTCTTCCCTTCATTAGGACACTAATGCCCATCAAACTTTATTTTACCTCCTACCTAGTTACTCCAGGCTTTAATAACTTAGGATGTCCCTAAGGCTTACTGATACATTCCTATCATGTCTAGTGGAGTAACTCCCACTAGCACTTATTGGTATATTATCCCCAAGCTAATCTTAAAACGATGGACCTACATTGTCTCATTAGCCACCACCTTTGGAGCAAACTAGACCAAGCCCATAAATCTCATGTATAATTCCCACATTATCATGAATCCTTATTAAAAAGTCACGAATTCATCGTAATTCTTCATATAAAGATGAATGGGGTATAAATAGGCATGAAGCGCCTTAAGGAATATTCCCCAACCTATAGGCTCTCTACCTCTATTGATGTGTGTGGGAGGATGGGATTCTCAAATTGATTAGAATATGACTTGGTTGTGATGATAATAAATATAATAAGACTCAATAATGGTGTATTAAGATTTAAAACAATCGAACAGGGTGTAAAGATGGTGGTGATGTTTAAAACAAAATATGTATGATTCGATGGTGATGGTTATCTAAAGGTGATGGTTCAAATGAGTTGTTGTAATTAAGATATGAATTCAGCAATGGTGTATTGATGATGTTAAGCTTAGAAGGTTAGGCTTTAGATGAAGGATGAGATCGTGGTTTAAGGTTACGGTTAGGGTTTGATTTGAATAGAAATGATAAAGTGTTGTTTAGTTCAGATGACAGGTGGTAGGATTTCAAATGGTAGTTTAGGGTTTCTAATATTTCAACCAAATTAGGAAAGCAATTATATTCCAATTAAAGTGAGCTTTTGATAATAACTATGGCTAGAAAACTATGGATTATTGAGAGTAGAAAAGATATGAATTAATCTCTAATTCACAAAGATAAAGAGATTAAAAATTTCAAGCTAAATTGTTCACAAAGATTCGATTAACTTGAATTCAACTCACATAAAATTCAACTTGTATTCAAATTCATTATTGATCTTCAATATTCAATGTCTCATACTTATGCCTTCTATGGCTACTTATAGCCATTCTACCACTAGCTAAAAACATAATTCAAAAGATTCCAATACAAAAGATATTATGCTATTTTTGTGCTAACTTTATGCTTTATCTATTATCCAACTCTACTACTTAATTAATTAATTAGCTAAATTACTAATAGTACTCGACAAGTCTGCAAAGAAACTCCCTCATGCATGCGATCATCATTCCATGCATGCCATGCACATGCACATAGACACTTATTTCTTGTTTGCTACGTTTCTAGAAAGGTAACCATCCGTTGGTCTTAAATTTTACAGGAGATGCTTTCCAAATAAAGAATAATAGTTTCCATAATTATGAAAGCCAATTCTTAAGTGCTTTCTCCTACGTCATTCTCCTCTTGTTGATTTGAATTTTCCATCAACTTTTCATCACCATAATAAGGGCTAATGTCTCCAACGTTGAATGTCCTTGGTACCCCACCATATGAATCTAGCAAATCAAGCTCATAAGTACATTCTCTAAACTTTTAAAGTACTTTGAAAGGGCCATATGCCCTTGGCATAAGCTTTTGTTTCCTTAGACTAGGAAATCTCTCCTTCCTCAAGTGTAACCATGATAAATCTCCCTATTGAAAAATATGTTGGTTTCTATGCTTGTTTGCTCTTTTCTTATACACTTCATTCGCCTTCTTAATAGTCTACTTGATTTTTTTGATGTAGATTTTAGAAGAAATCCACTCTCTCTTATGCATCATAATTCTTCACTTCACCCTTCTTCAATGGTACCATATCAATCGGCATATGTGGATTAATACCATATACTATCTCGAATCCCGAAAGCTTTAAATTCATCATGGTAAGTACCATGGTCCTCCTAGATAATTCATCCACCACAAAATTCTCTTTGCCATCAACATGCCTTGTAAAGAATACAAATGATTACACCAAGCTTATCCACTTACCATATCTTGGATTCACCTTCTTTTGACCATGTAGATACCTCAAACTCTCATGATCCGAGTGAAGTACAAAAGGCTTGGGTATCAAGTAATGGATCCATGCCTCTAAACAATGCACAATAGCATAGAACTCTTTTTCATAGGTCGAATAATTATGTCTTGCACCATTAAACTTTTCAATAAAGAAATCAATCATTTTCCTTTCTTGTGCATCACATGTTACTTTAAATAATTTATCAAAATATGGTAAAGATAATACCGTTGCATTTGAAAGCTTTGTCTTCAAGTCTTCAAAAGCCTTTGACACTTGATCATTCCAATGGAACTCTCCTTTCTTCATCAATTATGTGATAGGTGTTGCAATGGTAGAGAAGTCTTTGATGAGCTACCTATAGAATGATGCCAATCTATGGAAACTTTAAACTTGATGGACATTAGTAGTAATAGGCCACGTTTGTATAGCTTCCACCTTTGATGGATCAACTCTAATACCAGCTCCACTCATAATATAACCAAGGAAAACCACCCTCTCCATCATAAAAACACATTTCTCCAACTTCCCCTAGAGCTTCACCTCTTTAAGCATCTAAAATATCCTCTTTAAGTGTTGTATGTGCTCGAACTCACTTTTTCTATATACCAAGATATCATCAAGGTAAACAACAATAAACACTCCAAGGAATGGTCTAATTACCTTAGTCATCAACCTCATGAAGGAACTTGGTGCATTACATAGCCCAAATGGAATCATTAATCACTCATAAAACCCATACTTAGTCTTGAAAGTTATCTTCCACTCGTCCCCTTCCCTTTTCTCCGTTTGATGATAACCTCTTCTAAGATCAATCTTCGAAAACACCTTTGCACAATGTAACTCATCTAACATGTCATCCAATCTCAGCATCAAAAATATGTACTTGATTGTGATGTTTTTGATTACTCTCAAATCAATACACATCCTCCACATACCATCCTTCTTAGGTACCAATAAAGCAGTAACACTGCATGGACTCATACTCTCCCGAATATAGCCTTTGTCCAACAATGCTTGCACTTGTGTCTGTAGCTCCTTAGCCTCCTCTATATTACACCTATAAGTTATCTTGTTTGGTAATAGTACTCTTGGAATAAGATCAATAACATGCTCAATACCCCTCAAAGGAGGTAGCCCACTTGGCAACTTATTAAAAAAAACATCGATCTATTCTCTCAATATTTGCTGCAATTTTGGATCCATAGTAGTATTTTATTGTCGTTAGACTTCCTTTACCACCAATGCATAGCATATCTTCTCATCTGTGATGGCTTCATTCATCTCACACTCCTTAAGGATCAAAAACCCCATGCTACTCTTCTTTCTTCCCTTCCTACACTCTACATCTTCCTTCTTTTTTTTTTTTTTTTTTGTTGTATGCTCTTGGCTCCTTCCCCTTTTCATTCCTCAAAATCGAATACTCCCCATCTAGATTAGGTTTTATCCTAAACTTCTTTTGTCC